>CBVK0100005537.1:0-15391 GCA_900067695.1 Picea abies | reverse complement strand
ACAAATTATGAACTTGTAATGCTAGGCAGTGATAGGGTTATTCGTGATCTAGAACGAGACGATGGCTTGATGAATTTGGCATTACTTATGATCAACATGGATCAGTAAGGCTTGGTGTAGTGATTCATAATGATGTAGCTAACTTCAGCATTAAAGTGAGGGTGATTGGGAGATTAGTATTTATAGTTCTAAGTAAGATAAATATGATCAGTCAAGGAGCACTCATTAAATGATGGAAAAAAATCTAATTACGACTGGTAGATGGGAATAAGGACCTCCTAACATGATGGAGTAAAGATTCTTGGCAAGATCAAAATAAATTATGGGGTTGGACAGAGCATCTCTGAAGATCAAGAAATTGTCAAAGATCTTGTCAAAATAAGGAATATGGGGCATGGTTGTGTTGATTGAGGGTTTCTCTTTTCTATCTCCTTTTAGTAGTAATAATAATAATAATCTATTTTTAAGGTCATAGCCAAGCCAGACTCCAAATTGGTGTATGAGACCCCCTCCACCTAGTGATTTTACTGGTAAAGTCTATGGTGGTATACATATCCTACCTCTCTCTGAATTTGAACATATGACCTATTAGAAGAAAACTACATCTTATGGTCTACCAAGGGGATTTACTAAGGCAAAATCTATTCTACCTGTGGGATTGAAGGCATAATCTAGTCTACCAAGGGGAATACTACAACTTTTGAGGATACAAATGATAATGGAAATGCCACTATTGGATCCCGATGATGTTTTGGAATCATGGAGGTGCAAGATTAACAATTGTTGCACCTAGAATAATATTAAGGGACTATTTAAACATTGATATTTATCAGTTGACATAAAATAAATTCTCACTATCTCAAGGAGATAACTACCCTTTTCAAATTTTGAACTACTCTTTGAGAAAAATTCTTATTTTTTCCAAACTAACATCCACAACCAAACTAACCAATAAAAGAAGAAAACTTGAACATGTTTTAAATCAGTAAATGGACTGTAATGTGTCACTATTGTTAACAATTTTCTTAGTATATAGTATAGGACTCGACAAAAATTTTGATTTTGCAATTCTCTGGACATGACAACTAGATGAGTATGGCCAATATTCTCCATATTATCCTAATTTTGTGAAAACAAGTTCACAATATATACACATACTTCAAGACTTCCTCGAGGATATCCCATAACAAGTATCATTTTGTTCAAACAAACATCAAAATCTACTGCCTTCAACAGATACAATTTACAAAAATATGGGAGATCTATGATATTTTTGGTTAAAGAGTTATTTTCAGTGAAACAAAAATCACGCTTTAAATTGCAATTTTCTGAGTTTGAATTGGATCAGCCTCCAAACAAGACAATCCAAAGGTCACCGATTCAAACTCACATTAACCAAGTTTGACTCAGTCAACACAAGTCAAACTTGTGATTTTGGCATGGATAGCAAGTCAAGGGAAGATTGTGCCAGTTGGCCTATGGAAGCAATTTTCTGTGGGTTTTCTCTAATTTTTTCTGCCTGTTTGAACTAGTTTCTTCTCTACCAGTCAACTACAAGTGGAAAAAAGAGCTATAGGAGGTTAAAGTAATCCATTTAAGGCCATCCACTGACCCTGCTAGACATCTATGGGTAGGGGATAAGAAGGCGTAGGCAATCCAATTCTTAGGGATCTAAATATTGCTCAAAAACAATTCTTAGGGCGTATTCTTAGGGCATATGGGCAAGGGAGAAGAAGACATAGGAAATCCTACAATTCTTAGGGCATATGGGTAGAGGAGAAGAAGGCGATATGTCCATCTCCTTCCAACACAAAAATGGAACTAACCAAACTTGTAAAAACAAAAATACTAATCTCAAATTAGCAATGTAAATTCAAGTGTGCAGAGGTACTCACCATCCTTTCCCTCGACTTGATCAAGTGTGCTGGACTCGATTGTCACAATTTATTTTGTAGGTGTAGGGCCTCCTTATCTCCACTGCAGGGGGGTTCTCTCCTCCCTCTCGCTAGGTTCGATTGAATGGTTGGGTTCGGCTGGGTTTGATTGAATGGTGGTCGGGGTTCTCTCCTCTGCTCCCTCTCGCGCATTATCTCCTCTGTCTCACTATGATAGAATGGTGGGGTTTCATCTAGCTAGGGTTCTCTCTCTAGTATTTTTGTGGGCTTGTTGTTGTGTGTGAAATATGGGCATGGGCTCATTATACAATTAATTTTTTTTTTTTTGAAATTTTTTTTTTTTGAAATTTTTTTTATGTTTTGTTATTTTTATTATTGTTTTTAATATAATTAATATATATCAATTATATATTATTTAATATAATATATATAATTGATATAATAATAATAATAATAATGTAGGACAATTGTCAATACCCCGACAAGTGTTAATATATTATTTCACCGAGAACAAGTGTCAATACCCCACAATCACAAGATTTATATCATGACATTGGAGTAGAGTCCACATTAGGAACATTGAGAGTAGTGGCAAGGCCAATACACTCATAAAACTAGACAAATATCCCAACACAAAAATAACAATGATTTTGGTGTAAGTTCTAATGCCTGTGGTACTAGGGACAAAGCCAATTGTTGGACAATTATCGATGGTGTTGGGGCGATGTTGCATTGTTTATAATTCCTTAATGGATAGTGTGACAATAACACATCCTCGTTGTTGCAAATTCTTGCGATTATGGAGAAAGTGAAACTACACTCAAAATTAATTTACACTCGTGAAACCCAACTACACGCCAAGTTAATTCACACCCATGATGTCTCAATGGGAAATTACATCCCATGATGGGTTATAGTTGGACATTGTACTTGAAATGCAATCACATTCCTTGGTAAATTGTGTCATTCATGAGAGAAACCTTCCTCCTCTATGTTGATCCTAATTTGTCTTATCCCTTCCAATGTTGTGCCGACATTGATGGGTTCTCTCTTGAACTAATTGTTATTGTGTTGTTGGATTTCATGAACTTGGCTTTGGTCGTCGAACCTATGGGTGGAAACTCATTTCCACTCATTTGGGTCTCCTAAAGAGAAATTACCATGGGTCACTTGGTCATTTGATGTATGAAACACAACACAATTCACTTAGTTAGAGACCCTAGTCCTTCTAAATATTATATACCCATGCACTAAATCCATCAACATACTAATCAAGACACAAGTTACAATTATAAGCCATACACCTAATTTATGCACATACCCACACACCCAACCCATGAACCTAATGCATGAGACTAGAGAACACAACTAACCACTATTAATGTTAGTGTTGGATTAACGATGGATGTAGCTATCACATCAACCCAAGAAATTGCACCCTAATGTGATAATTACTCCTAATTCCAACCATGGCCACCAAGGCACTAACCCAAAACCACTATTCTAAGGCACCCAAATATCCTAATGCACTTAACCCATATAACAATTGACCAATGTATCTAATTGATGCACTTGACTCACACAATTGACCAATGTAGCTAATTTATGAACTTAACCCACACACTTAATTTTATGCCCCATCAATGAACTTCTCCATGATAGAAAGAAAACCCACTTCATTGCATTAACATTCCATGTTGCTAACAAACCCATTTTCCATAATATTGTATTTGGGTACTAGTAAGGCTTAGAATAATTCAAAAGAATACATAGATAATACAAATGGATGTCACGATTAGGGAAGAGGGAACACATTCCATTAAACCCTACCTCCCCATCATCTTAACAACTGACCCCACCATTACATACTTAGCACCTTAGGACCTCCATCTCAGATACTGACATGTGGTTGAAGCATGGGTATGTTCTTGAAAGAAAACACATAGTACTATCCCAAAGGCACAATTCCACCATTATTAATTGTGATAGGAGGAGATTTGGTGCTTTAGCACCATCAATAACATCTAGGCCCACCCACAGTAGGTCATAGCAAGGAATTTTTAGAATCCAAAACCCCTAAACCCTTGAAAATTTAACCCTAATCTTTAACCCTTATAACCCCAAACATGTACATTAACTATTACATCTATCCATTATTAGTACTAGTCTATCACCTATGTTAACCCTAATCACTAACCTCTATAATCAATAACTTGTAAACCCCAAATAGATAAAGCCTAACTTACTAACCCTAAGCAACTGATACATTAATCTCACAAACATTAATACTTATAATACTCAAACCATATAACCAATTTACTCCATAGCACTATAACCCTTATCATCCCTAACACCTAACCCTTAATTCTTGCCATACCTAACCCCTATAAACATTAACCCCTAATCCCTATAAATCACAATTCTAAACCAATATAACCTTTATCTGACTTGTAACTCTTAATGAGATTAACTACCATAACCCCTAACTCATATATTCATTAACCTTTAACTCTTGTAACATTTATAATGGATAAACCCTATTCTCAAACCCCTATAAACCCTCACTACTATTACCTTAATTGGTATAAACCCTATAACCCTTAGAATACCTAAATTGAACAAATATGACCTCTAATCCTAAAAATCTAATCTATGATAACCCATGAACCATAACCCCTAACCAAAATAACCACTAGCCAATATAATCATTCTAACCCTTAATGTTTAATTATTATAACCCTTGATTGCTATAATTGATATTGCCCCCATGCCACAAATTCTAAAACCCATTACCCATTTAACCTTTGTAACCATGAACCCATATAAACCATTATAATTGTTTTAACCACTAACCACATAAATCACAATCACACTTAACCCTTAACTCATAAAAACCTTGACCCTTTACACGTTATCTATATAACCCATGTTACGACTAACCCCAATAAATATTAACTTTTATCCAATATTAACCCATTTCCACTAACCCTAAATGTTTAGCTATATCCACTAATAGTTATATACATAAACCCCACTAAACCTATATCACCCCTAACACTTAACCCTTATAACCCTTAAATTTGAAAACCCCAAACCATAATAACTCCTTACACATATTTCTTATAATATCTTAACTCTTTTAACACTTAGCAATTATAACCCTTAACCCCTAATCATTATAAAGACAAAATCCTAACTCGTGTAACCCCTAATCCTAATGAACCCTTACCTCTAATTTCATCAACCTATACCTACATTCTTAAAGAACACAACCTCTAGCCCTTAAAAACCCCTTTATCCCATAACACTTATATTCTCAATCACTCTTTACCCTAATAAAAACTAATACCTAACCCCTATAATTATTAATCTATAAACCATATATTTATAACCCCATATATTTATAGCCTCTAATGCCAAAAACCCATAAAACCTAATCATAACTCTTATAAGCCCCAAACTTTAACCTTATAATTCCTAAATCTCGATCCTTGTAACTATTTTAACCAGTGTTATCAACATATCGATAATATTGCGATGTTGGTCATATTATCTTCAAAATCAAGGTCGACAATATTTTTCGATATTTTCATTCTTACTGTTAGCACTTGGTAAATTTCCTAGAGGTTGACAACAGAAGAAATCTACTAAGGTAACTTTATCCAACCACTTTTGAAGCTGGGATCTAGCCCTTCCAACTTCAAAGAGGGATCTCTCTATATGATTTAGCTATGTTTTCCAACTTTAAATATTAGGCTAGGTAAATAGATAGGTTGGTTTTGTTGTCAAAGTATTTTTTCGAATTGGTTGAGATAGTCTACACATCCATTGGGCTACGGGGTCTGTGTTATAATAAAATATGAAATCCGAATCATAAACGTAAAGGAAAAATTTCACAGGGAAAGATAATATAATCACTGGATTCTTTAATAGCATAAATGATGAACAACAGAAAAAGATGAGAAAGATAATTTCAGCAAAGAAGCAGTTAAGAATTTCTCTATTGAAAATACCAGAAGATAAAACAATTAAATCTTTCGAATCAGAAACAAGGTATATGAGATAAATCCTGCAACATTCGTTACTCTTAAAGATTAGATTCAGAAAAAAATATGATAACAAAGTGAGAATAACATTCAACTTAGAAAGAAAAACATCACCAGTGAATACACGCAAGAATCCTATAAAGTGCCTCCTTTTTATTAATGGAAGATCTCCTAAAAAATATTACAGTCTGATAGCGTCAGGGTGTGAAGATCAACAACCCTCAATACTTCGAAAGGTGAAGTATTTATAACTCAAATTACAAACGATCCTGTCATTAATGACCAAGACGTGCTAAATCTATTTTTAGACTAACTAACTTAACAAATTTCCTAAATCTAGGAACTGCTTGATGAGGTGGTGTAACTACAAGCTGATTTCTGGGTGGGCCGCTGATGAATCCTCTGCATGAATTCATCTGACTGGATATCTGACTGGACCTGGACAACTCATCTGCTAATCGATCAGATCACAGAGTTCATTCCATCTAATATGATTGGGCACGTTGAATTTGAGCAGCCTTCTATACACTTCGTCCATTTATGTGTACTTGGTGAGTGTAGGCTTTGTGAGGAAGATGTATCGAATCTTGTGTTGAATACTTATGTCCCACTAAAGGGAATCTAGGAATTCCTTGCCAGTGATGCTCCCTTGAATTATTGCAAACTTTGAGCTGTCCTTAGCCACATCGGCTAATCTCTTCTTGTAGTTTGGGAGTGTCATCAATTTATCATTGATTACCTTCAGACCAGGTAGACCTTTCTTCTGGAGAGCCTCAATCTTACTGAAGAATATTTGTACCCCTAGGTCCATGGCTTGAACCTTTTCTTCCAGCTGAAGCATTAATCCTCTCTTGGTCAAAACTCTTTTAACCTCAAGGATGGTCTTTGTTCTGTCTTCAAATTTCAGCTCTTCCAGCTCTTCCCTGGTCTTAGAATTGAGGAACTTGATGATCTCGTTTGCCTGTGTTGGCATGTCTCCCAATTCTACTCTGATCTTATCAATGGCCTGTTTTCTCCTCTCGACCAATTCATTCTGCTCAAACATGATCTGGATCATGGGCCATATCTCGTTCTTGGACTTAGTGATGTCTGTCCATACACTCTCTTTCACCTCAGATAAAGTCTTTCCTACCACTGTTTGCTTCCGGAGCTACTGTAGCTCCTGCTTGAGCTGCTATGTCACCTGCTTTTCCTTGGAGAGGTTGGTTTGGAAGGAAGATTTGAGTTCCTGAAGGTTCTCAATCTCCTTCTTCAGCCTACTGATCTCTGTTTCCTACAGGTTCATCTTTTCGATGGACTTAGCCAGGTCGGTTGTCTTCTCCTGGGATGTCAATGGAGTCGTGGATGGGACTTCTATCACTGAGGCTGTTCTCACTCCTGAAATTGGAATAGAAATCAATGGAATGAATTCCATTGGCTTCAATTGCTCTTTCTCTTTCAATAGATTCTCCATCTCAGCTTCCATTTCTTTAAGATGTGCATTCTTCTCCATGAGTAGCTTGAGCATTTCATCCTTCTCGCCTTCTTTCTCTGCTATCTCCTTTGCCTGTGAATCCTCTATGGGTGGTAGCTTCAGTTGTTTCCTCAAGGATGCTATATCAACATTCTTCGTCTTTATCATTTCCTTAGCTGCTTTCATGCTTGAAGGATCGTAACCGATATTGAGGACTAACTCCTCCAAAGTCTTGATCCTATTGTCCTTTGCAAAGGATGAAATCTTCTCCAATTTGAGTTGTGTTTGAACATTGTTCAGGGACACCTGCAGTTTGGACGCAGAAGTGGAAGCATGCTCCAACGTATAGAAAACCATTTCCCCCGTCTACTTGTGCAGATCCATCTGATCAACCGGATGCACGTCCTTCGTCTGGAATTCGAAGGTGGCCCTTTTATAATCAGTGATCACCTTTGGATCTGGTACCTGTGTATGGAGGAATGCCATATGCATCTTTCCCTTCTCTATTTTGAATGTGTATAGAAACCTATGTTGCGTTGTCGACGTCTGCTTCCAAAATTGGGTGCAAGTACTGTTGGTCAGGGTCTGGTTCCTTTTCTTGATCAACTCATACTTTTCGAAGATGCTCAGTTTCGGTGCCACCTTGCCTGGCTAGGTGGTCAATGGGGAGTCTATGGATTTCTTCGGCAATGCTGGGGTAATGACCTTATGGAGGCTTGAACCGAAGGGTGGAATAATTGACTTGGTCACTATGGTAGGTGGGGCTTATTTTTCCCCGGTCGGGCCAGGGACTGACGAAGTCTTAGGCCTCTTGGTATGCAGCTGGAATTCCTCGGAAGATACCTAAGTGACGGGTGGAGATAAATCCTGCCTCAGCCTCTTCTCTTTAGGGACCTATGGAGTGGTCATTTGTGACATAGTGGTCGGGGGATCCTGTTGTTCTACTTCGATCAATGTGTTAGGCTCCCAGGCTGTTTGATTTGTGAACTTCTCAACTTCAGGCTTGGGCACATGAACATATAGGATGTTTTGTTCTTCACCCTCATCTCTGAGATGATCCCACATGGATCATAATGCCATGGGAAGATCATGAAGAACTTCATTTCTCTCAACATCCTGTCTTATTCTTCCCCAGCACCATGATTGTTGCAAATGAAGGAGCCAATCTGCCCCTTGATTCTAAGTTGTTGCTTTTTCTTCAATGATACAAAGTGGATATCATCGAAATTTATAATCTGCCTTATATATTCCAAAGCAAAAATCTTGATAGGTAGATACTTGGGTAGCTTATACGGTGCCAACTTGCACCCATATACTCTAATCTCAGTGTAATCCTGGTATAAATACCAATCACCCGTCTTTGTGTTATCCGAGAGGTGCAGGATCCTTTAAACTTCATCGTTTATTTGAGGCTCGGGCCTGCCGCTTAGCATACTTACCACAAGGTGGTAGAATTGGTCGATGAACTCCTTGAAACTGAAATCAATGGAGTTGTTCTTGAGCAAGGAGGTCCACGTTGTGACTTCTTGAGGTCTACCATCTCCATCCATCTTCTGCATGGAAAAGCCAAATTTATCCGCCTAGAAGAAGATGAACAAGTATGATAGTATCGATGAATATCTAAACATGCCTTCAGTGCCGAAATTCATGAACTGTTCGTGAATATTGTCTGCCAAGAATGTTCTAAAATCAAACTGGGTGGTGGGATTTTCATCTGTAGAGAAGATGGATAAAAAACCCAGAATGGGTTCATCTACCCACTGGTCAGAATAGTATCCTAACAAAGTACAAAGGGATGAGATGACCTGGTTTCCCTTAGTGGAGAACATGGAAGATGGATAAGGAGGATTTGTGGAGGGAAATTGAGTGGATGGGGGAAGGAAGAGCTCGAATATTTGAGCTATTTGGGGGAAGGTCATTTTCTAGTATAATTCCGTGAGAATTTCCAGGTTGAAGGGAGACGCAAAGTCAGCTCGGGGGATTTGCATCATTTGGTCTATGGATTCAGGCATGATGAGGAAAAGGATCTCTCCGGATGAGGAGACGATGACTCTTTGCTCAGGAATATAGTGAGCTTGACACTTGAGAGCGAACTCGGGAAAATGGTGGATCTGAGGGAGAAGGTAGAGGGGTAAATTGGACTCCCATAGTCCAATTTCATCACTCTGGTCCAGGAAAAATTCCTTGAGCCAAGAATGGAGTTCTGAGAAATAAAAATCACATTTAGTATCCACAATTAATTAGTCTTTTTCTACCAGTGGGATCCTATCTAGGTCGACAGGAGGTGGGAGAAACAAATTCTCCTCTCCTTCTGCTTGTTTGGATTTTGGCACCATTTCTGCAACAATACCTATAATAAAACACAACGTTAGTGGGGGTGACTAACTGTGGATAAGGGAAATAGATTGTAATGGAGGAGTAAGCGATGAATTTCTCTGGTGCGATGGGTGAATAGAGAAAGTAAGGGGAATAATGGTAGTTTTAAGTAAATGGGGGTCATTTGGGCGTGGGGGTAGGTCAGCTGGATAACGGATAGGTTATCCAGTAATAAATGGCCAACGAATCATTTTGAGGGTGAGATGGTGGGTGATGGTGGCTGAGGGATATGGATGGGTGATGTGGAAGCTATCAATTGGAGGTAAAAGTCATAATAAGGGGCTTGCTATGAGCATATAGGGGGGAAGGACTGACAACAGTTATGGGACATGACCAGTTCGGGAAAGGTGGAAGGTGACGTCCAGAGGTGATAGAGGTATGTCAGATAGCAGATGGTGACGAGACTTGGGGCAATATATTGATGCCACGTATAATAAGGGACCCTCCAGAGGAAGAAAACCATTTTGTATCCCCCCCCTCAGTTAAAAGTAGATCATCCAGGGGGGTCCGAAATCCATTTTGAGCCATTGATCTGCATGCCTGTTTCTGAGCCGCAGATCTCTGTGCTTTGTTTATCATTCATTCCGGACCCCCCCCTTCCATTAAAGGCAAAATGGATGGGGGGTCCGGAATCCAACACTGACCATAGATTTGAGCACACAATCCTGAGCCGTGCAGATGCACGCGAGTCTTATCATCGATTACGGACCCCTCGGTTAAAAGCAGAATGGTTGGGGGGGTCCAAAATGATCTGTCCACCGTAGATCTGGGCACCATGATCAGGACCATCGATATGTGCAAGGGGCATAAGTGGGGAGCAAAAAACACATGCGCCTGGGAAAAACTTAGGATAAATGCATTTTATGGGTTTTTCCAAGGTTTTTCAAGTAGACACCACCATGGGGCTTGAACAAACGATCTTTTAAGTGTTTGAAACATGGTGCAACACTTACATCAAACTGGTTCTTATTAAAATGAAGCAAAAAATAAACTAGCCTATATTCTAACCTATCTTCCTATGACAATTAACCCAGATTAGACTGTTGGGTTAAGAAATTACTCTACCCTGGGGCTATCTGACCAAGATTAGACAGTCTGGCCAGATTTATTCACTAATCTAACCTAGACACTTTGGCTAAGATTAAACTGTTTAGCCAAATTCATTCAATACCCTATCAACATCAAAATTAAAAAAGAACTTGGCCATGCTTGAAAGGTATGGACCAAGTTACTATTATTGCATGGGGATTTTATTGGATTCTTTTATGCCCTCTTTTCTTTTTCTTTTCTTTTCTTATTTCTTATTTCTTATTTATTATTTCTTATTTCTTTTTCTTTTCTTTCTTCTTTTTTCTTTTCTTTCTTTTTCAAATTATTTTTAGAATGAAAAATCATTTGTCAACAAAAAACACTAGAGACAGATAATATCCCAGTCACCAGTTGATCCTATAACTTATAGGGTGATAACACTTACAACATTTTTTTTCATTCTTACGACATTTTTCGATATGTTTCTTGATGTTGCCAATATTTTTGTCTTCGGACCCTTGGCAATATTTTGTTGATGTCGATGTCGATGTCGATGTTTTCAACATTGATTTTAACCATTCACATTAATTATCCATAATCTTCATCCCTCATAATTCCTAACCAATAACTATTAATACATAAAACCATCCAAATAAAAACCCCTAAACAACTAGTCTCTAACTAATATCCTCTAATCCATATAATTCTTGAAAACATTCACACTTATAGCCCCTATTACCCCTAAACCTTATATACTTAACACCTAACCCATAATTCATATAACCCTTAATCCATAAACCCACTAAATATTAACTTTTATCCAATATTAACCCATTTCCACTAACCCTTATAATATGTTTAGCTTCTAGTTTCTATAACCCCATTAACCCTAAGTGTTTAGCTATATCCAATAATAGTTATATACATAAACCCCACTAAACCTATATCACCCCTAACACTTAACCCTTATAACCCTTAAATTTGAAAACCCCAAACCATAATTACAAAATTACATATTTCTTATAATCTCTTAACTCTTTTGACCCAGAAACCCTCCCATATTGTTAAGGCATGTGAATAGTCTATCTAGGTCAAATTTCAATGCATACAGATACAGTTTGAAAACATTTCAACGGTGGCCCCATTCACATGTCATTGTTGCCCACCTCTAGTATCTTGATGGTGTTGATTAAGAAATCAATGAAATAGAGGGATTTTTCATCACAACTATGACACAGATACATTGTATATACATTAATGTAGAACCTGAAAGCAAAATGAAGAAATACGAATGAAAGCCTAAAACTTGCCTCAACCAAATTGGGTACTTTGAAATAAAATTAGGGTTTATGGTTTACATGATGAATATATGATGGAATAAAGTAGGTGTGTCAATCAAATTTGAGTCCAAAAACCCTCCCATACCATTAAGGCATGCCAATAGTCTATCCATGACAAATTTTAGTGCATACAGAAATTGTTTAAAAAAATTTCATCCTTGCCATTCACAGGTCCCTATTGTCGGTGTCTAGTCCTCGTGAAATTTTTGTTCCTCGATCATCGTTCCTCATTACTTGTTCCTTGAACATGGTGTAGTCCCCAAGATCCATTATTTTTGTACAAAATTACATACTAATGGCATAAAATGTCCCACACAAAGACCAAATTAATATCCGCTACATAAGTCTTTTGTCTTTTTTCAACAAATATGTAATAGATCTCAATTCTAAGAAGATTCAAATAGGACCCTTAATTCTCTCCATACCTAACCCCTATAAACATTAACCCCTAATCTCTATAAATCACAATTCTAAACTAATGTAACCTTTATTTGACTTGTAACTCCTAATGATCTTAACTACCATAACCCCTAATACAACATTTTGACATGAAGAGCTCTGAAACAACATCAAATCCTACCATAACATGGCCCTACAATCTCAAGAATACAAAGGTCATGGCTATGTCAATTGACATAGGTTAAAAGGAAGATGTGTCTAGTGACACCAAAATAACAGGAGAATCATTAGTAGATAATTAAGTTATTTCCTTAACCATGGGTGACATAACACTATCATTCAATAGTAAAATTGTTACATTTTATTGTTTGGCATCATGTGTACTGAGGACTTGAGCCACAATATCCACAAAGGAAACATACCAAGAATATTTGTCTTATGAACATTAAGATATGGTACTATCCATTTTGAGGTTTGGCATAGAGATTGTTCTTATAGACTACACTACATTGCACCATAATATAATCCCTACACTCCTTGAAAACCATGTAACACCATTCTCGCCATACCTAACCCTTAATTATCGTATAACTAGATGATTTCTTAGAGGAAATAAATCATTTGATAGTGGATCATTGTATCATTGGAAGATGGATAATCTAAGTTTTTTGTTGCTATAATATAGAATAAAAACTAATAACTAAACCCAAAGGGAAGAATCCACTCAAGTGAATGATAAGAAGGAAAATTACCCATCAAATGGCTTGACCAATGTTACCACTGGTAAATGTAAAATTCAATGAAGGTATCCCATGACCATACTAACTAAGTTGTTCTTAAATACAGGGAACGTATACTCACTCAAAAAATTAATGTAGAAATGTAGAAATGAAGAATGAACCTCAACACATCATATAAATGGGAATTGAGTGGAGGATAGAATTGCTAGCCAAGCAATTAACATATTTAAGAATAGAAAGAATTATTTGCATGGTCCTATAAATATGGAAGCTAACCCATTATTCAATAGGGGAGTGGGGGAAGTTATTCACCCCAAAATATGGAAGCTAAGCCCAAGGTCGCCCCAAGGGGACAAAGGTTGAATTCTAATTTGGTGGGAATGTTCCGTTAGAAAAATCGTTTCCTTTCTTAGATGTTATGGTAGATAGTTGATGACATTTAGAAGAATAAAATGCAAGGCAATATTTGAAGAGCTCGAGGAAATTTCAAGAATGTCTCAGCTTATCCCTTCAGTGAATACCAACTGACCAAACAATGACAAATACTAAAGGATGATGAGACATATAAAATTTCAACGTTGTCCCCATTCGCAGGTCCCCGTTGTCGGTGTCTAGTCCTCGTGCAATTTTTGTTCCTTGTTCCTCGTTCCTTGTTCCTTGAACATGGTGTAGTCCCCAAGATCCATTATTTCTATACACAATTACATACTAATGGCATAAAATTATCGACAAACTTTTTTCGTCGATGGTATAGAAAATTCGTCGCAAGATTATTTACATTCGTCTCTCTTGCGACGATATCAAATGATGCTTGGATTCATTTCATATTGGTTTATCAACTTTAAATCTCAATTTGATACTTTGCAAGCTAGTTGGGCCTTCAGTCAAATACAAATATGAAACTTCGAATCATTAACATATCTACTAGAACATATGAAAATTAGGGTTTATGGATTCCATGATGAATTGATGATGGAAGAAAGTGGGTGTGTCACTCAAATTTGAGTCCAGAAACCCTCCCATATCGTTAAGGCATGCCAATAGTCTATCCATGACAAATTTTGCATAAAGAAACTATTTGAAAATATTTCAACGTTGGCCCCATTCGTAGGTCCCTGTTGTCGGTGTCTAGTCCTCGTGAAATTTTCATTCCTCGTTCATTGTTCCTCATTCCTTGACCATGGAGTAGTCCCCAAGATCCATTATTTTTGTACAAAATTACATACTAATGGCATAAAATTATCGACGAACTTTTTTCGTCGATAGTATAGCAAATTCGTCGTAAGATTATTTACATTCATTTCTCTTGCGACGATATCAAATGATGCTTGGATTCATTTCATATTTTGTTTATCAACTTAAAATATCAATTTGATACTTTGCAAGCTAGCTGAACCTTCAGTCAAATAAAAATATGAAACTTGGAATCATTAACATATCTACTAGAACATATGAAAATTAGGGTTTATGGTTTCCATGATGAATTGATGATGGAAGAAAATGGGTGTGTCACCCAAATTTGAGTCCATAAACCCTCCCATATCATTAAGGCATGATAATAGTCTATGCATGACAAATTTTAGTGCATACAGAAACTGTTTGAAAAAATTTCAACATTGGCCCCATTCGCATGTCCCTGTTGTCGGTCTATAGTCCTCGTGCAATTTTTGTTCCTCGTTCATCGTTCCTCATTCCTCGTTCCTTGACCATGGTGTAGTCCCCAAGATCCATTATTTTTGTACAAAATTACAAATTAATGGCATAAAATTATCAACGAATGTTTTTCGTCGATTATATAGCAAATTCGTTGCAAGATTATTTACATTCCCCTCTCTTGCGACGATATCAAATGATTCTTGGATTCATTTCATATTTGGTTTATCAACTTGAAATCTCAATTTGATACTTTGCAAGCTAGCTAGACCTTCAGTCAAATACAAATATAAAACTTGGAATCATTAACATATCTACTAGAACATATGAAAATTGGTG
Organism: Picea abies; assembly: GCA_900067695.1. Classification (NCBI taxonomy): domain Eukaryota; kingdom Viridiplantae; phylum Streptophyta; class Pinopsida; order Pinales; family Pinaceae; genus Picea; species Picea abies. The sequence goes on along the minus strand of CBVK0100005537.1, from coordinate 121 downwards.
TTTATGGTTTCCATGATGAATTGATGATGGAAGAAAGTGGGTGTTGATTAAGGTTGGTTGTCATTGATGTCAACCCTTGAAGAAAGACCCATAGAAAAAAGTTTTGGGTAATGGACCCAAT
>CBVK0100005536.1:0-15391 GCA_900067695.1 Picea abies | reverse complement strand
TGTAAATCTTGTCTTCTGCTGCTTGCTCTATCGTTCTACTCTGCTTCTGCTCTGCTCTATCGTTCTGTTCTGCTTCTGCTCTGCTCTATTGTTTTGTTCTGCTACAACTTCTCGTTTTTTCCATTCTACTCTTCTTCAACTCGTTCTGTTCTTCTCTGTATTTCATCTGCTCTGTCTGTCCTTTTCTCCAATCCTCATATCAATTCATTTCATTCTGTATATCAATCAGACTTCATCCTTAACTCCTTCTCCTTTCTCCTTTTCTTACTATTTCATTCTTTTTCACGCAGAATCACCCCCCACATACAATGTCACTCGTTTTCTTTTATACATTCTGCTATGACGGTTCCACTTCCCATCTCCTTCGGCAAGAGCAACGACAACTGTCTCAGCAACTGAATCGTCATCTGAAACGTTAACTAATTCTTCATAATGAGTCTGTTTCACTAATAGAAATCATATTCAGTCGTTAACTGTGAGAGAGAACAGTGACCCTCCGATCAATATTTGATCCAATGGTTCAAATCAAATCGGGATTTCACTCATCGTGATTTCGGCATTCACAGTGTCGAGATGCACATGTACTCGGAACCCCCGATTCTCCGATCCCCGATGTGCTCCTTTCTCGAGCTTTAGCCCCTTCTGGCTACACAATGGTCCATGTGACCAACTATCACGTGACCACCACCATACCTCTCGAAAATGTGCGCTAGCCCTCCTGGCTAGAACATGGTCCATATGACCTGTCTCCGTGTGACCTTGGTCTTATCACTCCATCGGAGTTTCGACACTTACGATGACATAATGTTTATGTCCATGGGATTCGTGATTTCCTGATTCGCGATGCGCTTCAGTCCTCCTGGCTGAGACCTGGTCCACGTGACCATTACCCATGACCTTTCGTTGGGATTTCGGGGTTTATAATGATAATGTGCATACGCCCCCTGGACTTGCAATATGTCGATTCCTGACTTCCTCTGTACTCCTTACACCTGTCCTGGATTGACTCCTGGGTGGCCCACAGCCTATATGCCTTATCGGGAAATCGCGTATCGCGATTTCACGATGTCTGATGTTCAATGTTCTTGTCAATACCAAAACCCGATCCCCGAAACTCCGACCAGGGATAGGATCTATGGTTCAGATTCATTCTGGATTCAACGGCTGCGATTAAATCGCGAAATCGCATTTCGCGATTTCGGAGTTCTTGATGTCTAGATATTTTGGCATTACAAAGTACCGATCGCCAATGCCTCTGCTGACGTCACACATGGTTTGACACGTGTTAAATACTGCCACGTGTCACTCTGATTCGTGACTTACATGTGCCTGAACTGTTGAATCTTCCTGCCACCTGTCATTACCTGGTTGTGCCACATGTCCCTAGCTGACGTGGACTGCTGTCGTGAATTAGATCGACGGTCTAGATCACATGTTGATCTGACGGTTCAGATTCAGTCGGGATTTCGCATATCGCGAAATCGGGGTTTTCGTTGCATTGTGTTCTTTGCATTATGAAATCCCAATCCCTAAATCTCCGATGAAGCCTCCCTCGCAACTTCTGCAAATCTGACGGTTGTCGGCCTTTCGGGAAATTTGAATGGGATCCAACGATCACTGACTCTTCTATCTTCCTTCTTCTCTGTAAACTTCTGCTATGCGCGTTTTCTTCAATGCGCATGTTTTCTTCAATGCTGTTCCTCCTGTGCTTTTACGTCTGAATACTCAAGGGGTTTTATCCTTCATATCCTGCCATTTCTGCTGTTGCCAGCAAAGACAACAATCATCAACACGCATTCGTTGCTTGTTCAATATTTTCCAACACATGGAACCTTAATTAGGCTAGCGTGATTCTCCCCTTGTGACTCCTAAGCGGATGGGGACATTACATTCCTCCCCGCCCAAGATTTATTTTCCACAAGCAATTTCAATCCTAGATGTTGGAGCACCTGTTCTCCTTCCCATTTAGCATCCTTGATAGGAAGGTACTTCCATTTAACAAAATAATCTCTGACAATTTTGTTCCTTAGCTTCCGTTCCCTGATCTCTAAAATCGCCTCAGGAACCAGAATCAACTGCCCTTCTTCATCCAGTAGTGGTAACTCAGTAGAGGTAGCGATATGATGTCCCAATGCCTTCTTGAGACATGAAACATGGAAGCAATTATGTATTTTTCATCCCTCTGGAAGCTCTAGCTCGTATGCCACCTCTCCAATATGCCTCAAAATCCTGTACAGTCTGTAGAATCTGGGTTTCAATTTTTCCGCCCCCTTCATCTTAAGTGACGACTACCTATAGGGATGCAAATGTAGGTACACCAATTCCTTGACCTCAAAGATACGTTCCACCCAATTCCTGTCTGCATAAACCTTCTGTTGATTTTGAGCCATCTATAAATTTTCCTTGAGGGTTTGTAGAATATCCTGGCTCTCCTGAATCTGATATTTATCTTTAGGCACCCTCCTGTCTCCAAACATCCGATCTAAAAATGTGGGTGCATCATATCCATACAAATCTCGAAAGGGTTTCATCCCAATTGAAATGTGATAGGTTGTGTTGTAGCAGTGCTCGCCCAAGTGTAACCACTTTATCCAGGCTTTCTGCTGGTATGAAACATAATTCCTTAGATAGCCATTTATTCACAATATTGGTTTGTCAATTAGTCTGAGGATGGTATCTTGTGTTAGGTGTCAGTTCTTTCCTAACTAACCTGAAAATCTCCTTCCAAAATCCTCCCATGAACCTGCTATCTTCGTCACTGAAAATAGTTTTCGGTAACCCGTGAAATCGAAATGCCTCTCTAGAGAACAACTCTACTACCTGTGTTGCTAAATATTTGGAGGGTATGGAAAATAAGTGTGCAAACTTCGTGAGCCTATTGACCACCACATAAATACAATCCTTCCCCTGCACTTGGTGAAACCCTGTGATGAAATCCATAGAGATGCTTTCCCATTTTTGTTCTGGAATGGGAAGTGGTTGGAGTAATCTGGCTAGGTGAGTATGCTCTGCTTTGTTTAGTTGGCAGACATTGCATTCCGTCACAAATTTCAACACGTCTATCTTGAGGCCTTTCCACATAAATCTTTCTTGAATCTTCCACTAGGTTTTCAAGTACCCGGGGTGTCATGCCAATGGTGAATTGTGTGCTACATGCATGATTTTCTCCTTCAACTGAGATTTTGGTACTATGTAGATCCTGTCTTTGTAATAAATTATTTCATCAATAACTCGATACCAATCATCCCGGATCTGACCATCAAGGATCTCACAAACAAACATGTTCTTGGAGTACTCTACCAATATAAGAGATTTCCATTCAATTGTAATCTCCATGAGGGAGAGATTGGATGGTACTATGGAAAGGGCATCGACCACCACATTGTTCTTTCCCTTCACGTACTCAATCTCGAAATCATATTCTTGAATTTTACTGATCTAGTTTTGTTGCATCTCACTCAAATATTTCTGCTCCATGAGGAACCTTAGGCTGTTATGATCTGTCTTCACCCTAAACCTGTTCCCCACCAAGTATTATTTGAACTTGGCCAATGCATGCATGATGGAAAACATTTCCTTTTCATATACCGAGTAATTCCGCTCATACTCCCTGTTATTCCTTGAATTTTTCTTGATTTGTTATCCACAAATTATCCTTTTCTGCAATGATGTGGTTGTCTAGCTTTCCCATTTGACTCATTTTTTCTATACCTTATGGTGTGATTTTGTTGTTTTCTTTATCATTTTTGTCATGTATTAGTGAGATAAAGTTTGAATTGAGATTCTTAGAGTATATTCCATCATGATTAAGAGCCATTTCTTGTTTAAATTTGAAAATTTGAATAAAATGAAGGCACTACAAGAATACCATTATTCTTGTAGCACCTAAAATCATCATTATTATGGACACTCTAAATACTGAAATATCATGTCAGCAATTACCCAAGATCATGCTGAGGATCAAACATATTTAATTATTATGATCAAATCATGACTTGAGTCTAGGTGATGATTCAAAGAGACCGATTTTGTACCTATCAATTTTACATCAAATTGAGGTTTTCAGGCTACGTTATGAAACCACGAATTGTCATGATTCAAGTTTGTCTTGATTTCTAGTTTATAGACTAACAAGTTTTCTGCAGATATATAAGCTTCTTCTAATTCCTTTTTTATCCAGGAGACTCCAAATCTATTATTGATTTGAAACCCTAGTAGTTACAGGTTATGGCTCCTAAAAAGGGTGGACAGATCAATCAATTGGAACCAGAAGGGGTAGAATTGCTTGAAGCCTTCTCTGAAATATTGCAGAAATTCAAGAACATTGGGTGGTATGAGTTCTTTTGTACATTCCAGGGGTATCACGAAGACATCTCCATTATTTTTTCTTAGAATTTTAATGGCTATGAAATAGTACTAGGAAACATATTGATTCATGTTACTGAACATTTCATTACAACTGCATGTAGAGTGTCCATGTATGGAGAGTGATGGTGGAAGAAGGATAACCTACTTGCTAATCTAATCAATCAGTTTCTAATTCTAGAGCACCATGACCCAGATTGGAACCAAGGTATCCCACATAAATGGTTGAAAGAGGAATGGAAAATTGATTTGGAAATAATTCAAAGGTACATTAACTGTGAGGGAAGGTTTTCAATTATTCACAGTTATCACATACAATTATTAATGCATTTAAATGGTGATAGTCTTATGTGTTTACCCTTTTATATGTTGAAGAGTTTAACGAAGATGTCCAAAAGGGTTTATACTCATCCTAAAACTACTAGCAAGAGCTTGTTACATCAATGCTCAATCAAAACCCTGGTTTTGCATGCATTAAGTGAGGTTCGAATGTATTGGAATGAATTGATGAATTCATTAAGAATGGAGGAACAAGGATCTAAACAGAGAAACACTCCAGAAAATAAATCTACAATCTCAAAAAATGAGAAGGAATGCTTCTAAAAATTATGCAAATTCACAAGGAGACCGCTTAATATCTACAAAAATAGGTCTAAGAAAAGGAAGCTCCAAATGCAACAAGAAGTTGAAATCAAACAGGAATCTGAATCCCCTATTTCTGAACATGAATATAAGATTTTGGACAAAGTTTGTATAAGAAGAATGGAAAAACAAAAAATAGAGCAGCTGCAAGAAGTCAAGCTAGAACCTGAAAAATATTATGATGATGAAACTGTGAAGAGGACCATTGATAAAAAAAAAAGTTAAGTTGGAAAAGGGGAAAAGAGTCGAAGATTACAAAAGCAGGCCTAAGACTAGGGATACTAATAAATTAAGGCTCAATTCCAAATCCTTATTCAAGACTTCTCTGAAGAAGGACAATTTGATTATGCTTGATGATGATGATGAGAAAACTACATGGAAAACAAAGGAACAATTACAAGTGCCAAAAATAGTTAGTCCTGAAGATGAATTGGAGAAAGATATGACATATACCCCTGAGGTGGTTGAGTTAATATGTCCAAATATGAAAGAATTTCAAGTCCCAGAACATCACACAGAAGAGGAAATCATGGTGGTTTCATCTTCAAAAGGATACATGTGTGAATTTAGAGCAAGAAAGCCCAAGTTGTGAATTGACCTAAATCAACATGCAATAGAGGAAAGCAATGAAGGACATACCATAGAAACATTAAATCAATTGAGACAAGAAAATAAAAAATTACAAGCAACCATTAAAGAACTGAAGCAAGAAAAGTTGACACTTGAACATTGGACTACTAAGCAATAGGAAAAAATAGAGAAGCTTAAAAAAAAGAGAAAGGATCATCGAAAACTACTTAGAAAGGTGAGGAATATGAACATTAATCTCCATTGGAATAATGTAGTTCTCAATACCAAGATGAAGTGGGAAAAGATCAAAGGTTCCTCTTCTACTTCACACTAAAGGTTCTAGAACCAGGGCAACATACAATTTTGAATTTTGTCAACATGAAGAGAAATTACATCTAAATGAAGTGGAAATTCTGAAGTTGTCTTTGAAGGGTTACACACAAGTTAGAGATTTTTTGCAGGTGAAGGAGAATACAATGACTCAACTTATGCAACATACGAAGACCTTTCCAACATACTTTTTTTGATCAGTTTCTGAAGTGATTGGAGTCAATCAAGGATCTGCCTACCACAACAATTTTGTTAACTTTTTATACAAGTTTTGAAGAACCAACTCAACAGTGAGTTGCAACATCCTATTTTATAGGATCTGAATATCTTATCAGATCAGGACTAATCAAATGTCAAGCCATCTATCTAATTACTAGGTTATGGAGATTCAAATGCAATATATGTAAGAGGATTTGTTTGCTAGATGCTAGCTAGAAAATAGGATCATATCAAAACTGTTTCTAGGAAATAGGATCTACTGAAACCAATTGTTGTGTATAAAAAGGAAACTTGCTGACATAACTAAGGGGTTGGAAGTGGTGCTATTTTTGAAGAAAACTCTGTTTTTGATTGTAAAGACTCAAACTTATTTCATTTTGCACTATATGGAAAAGTCCATCTGATGGTTAGACTTCTCTTCTTATATTTTATTCTTTCTTTTCTTACTTGAATGCATATGTATCCTATGCAAAGAATTTGATATATCTTGTTTATGATTTAAGCTAGTGAATATTTTGATGATTGCTTGTTCATAACTTAATTTGTGTTTAAGTACATGTTCTTGTTCTTGAATGATATTTAGGATCAAGGATTTCCTATGTGAGTGAACATATTGGAACCATACATATTTCTTTCTTTCATGTTATAATTTTCTATCTAATTCATTAGGTTGAGTACCATTTACTAAGAAAGTGTGATAGGAATTTGTTCTTGTTATCTAAGATTGATATCATTATCTTACCCACTGATTAACCTTCAAACCAATTTCAAAACCAAAAAAAATATTTATTTATAAAAACCATTGCAATAACTTGATGATGCCCTAGCTTTCCCTTTAGCAGTCAAGTGTAACTTTAGGGACTAACATCTTTTGGCTCCATTGTCGGGGATGAAGGAATGAAGTTATTTTCCTTGGGAAGAACAACATTGAGAAAAACTATTTCTTGATGGTGAACAAGAGTTGGATACAAAAGTAGACTGCATATTTTTCACTTGGTGACTCCATTATTGAATATCTGGATCATAAAAGAGAAGTGAAGGGACCAAATCCTGAGCCCACCAAAACCTTAGTATCAAATTCATCTTCAAAAAGGAAAGTGACCAGAGCCAATCCTGATCCTAAGCCAATTCCAACAGTATTAGATCCAGAAAAAATATTGGGAAAATATAGAGAAACTCCAGGTCAGTCTTCATCTTCAAAGGGTAAATATTCTCTTTTTGGAGAAACCATTTTTGAATCCCAAATACCCATTGTTGTTCGTCAAGAAGAATTAGTGCCTATAATTGAGGAAAAACTTGTTGCACATCCTTTAGAATTATCTCTTCCTATAACAATCTCTATTAAAGATTTGACAATAGAACAATGTAAAGATTTTTATGAACTGATCAAACTTGAAGAAGAAGATATTACCTTCACATATGAAACCATAAGTGAGTTTCTTGTACATACCAATGAAGAAATTGACCAGATAGTATCCTCATCTTTATCTTAGATTTGAACTTCCGAGAGAGTGAAGCCTGAAGTTCAAGTTTTCAATAATATTTTGGCCATTGAAGAACTCTTAGAATCTCAAAAAATCCATTCTCATCCTTCATCACCCCTAACATTTCATACTCCGCTCTCACCTCATATTTCACAGACATATTCTCCTCCTGAATCACCTATTGTAGTTGTTCACACCATGGTTGTCAATAGAATAGAAGCTATCGTAGCTGCTAGGTATGCACCCCTGGTGTTATATGCTCTCCCAGCTGGAGAATATATGAAATACTTGCCTAGGTTTAATGGAGAAGGAGAAGTAACAACTGAAGAACATTTGTCCTCTTTTTACAGCTTTGTAGACAACTTTAATGTTGAACACACAAATGTTTGGATGAGGTTATTTGTACATATTTTGGATGGGGAGGTAAGGAAATGGTTCAGAGGTCTCCCTGTCAATTCTGTTACAAAAATTAATGCATTAGATGATGTCTTTTTGAAACAGTGCAGAGACAAAAAAGACTACTTTTACTATATTACTGAATTTGGAGCTCTAAAGAGAAAATAAGGTGAGTGTATGTCTGATTTTACCAAACGATTCAACAAAATGTATAGTAAAATTCATGATGAAACTAAACCCTATGAAACTTCTGCAAACATTTCTTTTGCCAATGCTTTTGATGTTGAGTTTTCCCTATTGTTAAGAGAAAGAAGGTTTTTCACTCTAAGTCTGATGCAAAAGGCTACTATTGAAGTAGAATCAAATATTTCAACAACTGAAATATTAAAATCAAAATGTGATAGAGATAAAAATAAATAAAAGGAAGAAATTCCATCTTCTTCACATTCATCATTAGATCCTAAAATAGATGAAATGGCCAAAATGATGAAAATTTTTGACATTTGATCTTGCTAGATTAAAATTGGAAGCTAAGCCACCAAATAGGCTTGTTTAGGAAGAAGCAAACATAAACCCTAATCAATTTAGAATTCCACCAAGTGAACCTCAAATGATGCAAAGGGAAAGGAGTAATCAAGATGATCAAAGGGAATTACCTCCCTTTCAAAATAATGTAGTAGAAGAAACTGAAGGGGTTGATGACACTGAAGATGATTCAACAATTCATTTACATCATATTGATCTGCCTTCACCTCATCCAACGCAACAAGAATATGAAAAATCACTTACATTGAATCAGTTTGATGAGGATGACGGAGAAGAAAATTTTCAGAATGAACCTAAGAAGAAATATGATCTCAAACATATACCAAGTGGATCAAAGGTAGATGCATTAGTTCAGAAAAAGAATACAACTAAACCAGTCAAGTAAGTACCCAATATAGAAGCAGAGAACAAATCATATCAACAACAACAACATCCTGTCAAGGTTAGTTTTCCAGAGATAAAAGAAGCAAAAAAGCAATCTATTTCTTTTAGTTTGGAGCATGAGATCAATAAGATCAAAATCCCTATACCTTTGATATAATTATTGAATACTGATCCTCTTAAAAAGACTATTTTGAAATCCTTACAACCTCGTACTCATGTAACTTCCTCTGATACTATAAATCTTGAAGACAAAAATCCTGCTATTACTATTGGCCCACATATTGAAAATGGATCTGATATTTCGCCCCCATTTTATATATCTCCGAATGTTCATGAGAAAATTTTGCATAATTTCTTTATGGATTCAAGAGCTTCACATAATGTCATGCCTAAGGTAGTGATGGGTGAGTTAGGTCTGGACATCACTAAGCCCTACAAAGACTTATACTCTTTTTACTCTAAAAAGGTTAAATGTTTAGGAGTCATTAAAAACCTGGTTGTCACCTTATCTCAGTTGCCTATGAAAAGTGTGGTCATGGATGTGGTGTTTATTGATATACCACATAAATTTGGCATGTTGTTATCTATATATTGGGCTAAGAAGGTAGGAGGGTCATTGCAGATGGACCTTGCATATGCTACTATACCTGTTTTGGGGGGAGAACACTGAAGGTTGTACAAGGAAGTTAGACTAGCATATCTTGTAAGTGATCATGAAAATCCTAGAAATCACCCCATTTATGCAATTGAAGATGAAATTGTATTATCTATATTTCATATCAGTGATGATTCCCTTGAGCCATTAGCAATCAAATCTGTGAATAACCAAGAAAAGGAGGCTGAACATGCAATTTGGAAGATGTTATTTGATGGTTCTAGTTCAAAGGAAGGATCTGGAGCTAGGGTTGTGTTCATATCTCCTGCCAAATAAGTCATCCCTCTATCATATAAATTAGAATTTGATACCACCAATAATATTGCAGAGTATGAGGCCTTACTTCTGGGATTGAGGGATGCAAAGTAAATGGGGATTGATAAAATTGTTGTTTTTGGAGATTCAGAGTTGATTATTCATCAAATCATAAATATGTATCAGACAAAACACCAAAGATTGAAGCGATACATAAATGAGGCATGGTACCTTATTGAGAACTTTTTTTTAGATTTTAATATAACCTTTGTCCAAAGAAGTGTGAACCAACAAGATGATTCTTTATCCCTGGCAGCTAGCAATTTCAAAACTCCTATGTTTTCAAATCTGATATATGGAATTGAAGTAAGGAATAGGCCTTCTATTCCATATAATATCAAATATTGACAGGTTTTCAATGATGATCATAGATTGAAGAGGTTTTTAGAGATTGCTGGTGATTTTTTTTCAATCTCTATTGATTAGGAAAATGAAGATGACGATGCATAAATTAAAGATGATATTCCATTTCAAGATAAAATTAAAGGTCACAAGATTGTAGAATTGAAGACAAACCATTTACCAAAATGTCTGGTTCCCCTTGAAAGGTTGTTCAACCATAATGATGTATCTAAGAAGTCTATTGTTCAAAGATAAGAAATAGAGGTTGTTGATTGCAAAATCAGTTCTAATTCAAACCCAAAAATTGTAAATTTATCTAAAGACTTGTCTGAAAAATAGAAGGGGAGGTATGTCAACTTATTGAAAGAGTTTTTTGATGTGTTTAGTTGGTCTTATGAAGACCTTAAAGTTTTTGATACAAAATTAATTCAACATAAGATCCCTCTGAAGGAAGGATATAAACCTTTTAATCATAAAATGAGGCAGTTCAATCCTATGTTTCTCCCTGTAATTGAAAAAGAGGTGAAGAAACTACTTAATGCCAAGATCATAATACCTCTCAGATACTTAGATTGGGTGGCCAATCTTATGCTTGTCATGGTGAGATAAGGTTGTGTGTATATTTTAGGAATTTGAAAAGATGTTCTCTGAAGGAAAACTATCCATTGCCCAAAATGGATCATACTCTACAGAAAGTAGTGGATGCTCAAAGGATCTCCTTGCTGGATGGATACTCCGGGTATAATCAGATATCAGTTTTTGAAGAAGACAACTTTCACTACTCCTCGGGGAACTTTCATGTATGACAAGATGCCATTTGGTTTGATGAATGAAGGGGATACTTTTCATAGGGCCATGGACATCGCATTTGTGGGAGAAAAAGATAAGTTCATGGTAATTTATTTAGATGATATTACTATTTTCTCGAAATATGATGATGAGCACCTACAACACCTCAAATAGACATTTGAAAAGTGTAGGAGATATGACATATCATTAAATCCAAAGAAATCTCACTTTTCCATGCATGAAGGTAAGCTCCTAGGGAATATTGTATATATAGGATGAATCAAGATAGATCCTGATAGAGTGGAGGCCATTCATAAGATTTCCATTCCAAGGAAGAAAAAGGAAACACAATCCTTCATACAGAGAATAAAATTTTTAAGGAGGTTCATGCCCAATTTTTCTGAAATCATAAAGCTCATTACCAATATGCTGAAAAACATGCATAAATTAAATGGACACCATAAGAAAAGTCTTCCTTTGATAGGATAAAACAATCCTTAATTGAATCTCTTGTTCTCATTAGCCGATATTACTCTAAAGATTTTATGATTTTCTCATTTGCATATGAAGATACCATTGTTGTTGTTCTATTGCAAAGGAATGATGATGGGTATGAGAAACCTATTTCTTTTTTGAGTAAGACTCTTAGAGATGTAGAGTTAAAATATGACATTATGGAAAAGTAAGGTTATGCCTGGGTTAAGACATTGAAATCCTTCAGGACATATGTGTTGCAGTCTGAAATAATTGCTTATGTACCAAATAGTGTTGTGAAATAAATTCTTGTTCAACCAGATAGTGAAGGAAAGAGGGGGAAATGAATAACCAACCTCTTGGAATACAATTTGATCATAACACCTACTAAATTGATCAAGGGACATGGTCTTTCCAAATTACTTATTGACTCAAATTATAAAGTTCTTGGATTGCATCACATTTTTAGTCAATTAGATAAATCAGGATTGTAGGCTGAAGGATCAGGCCTTCAAGTAATGGAAAATATATTTCTTCACCTTGTTATAAATATATTGTTTATTTTTTGCAAAATCTCCAAGATCCTCTTGATTTTGACAAATCTAAAATTAGATCTTTGAAACTCAATCTATGAAGTATCATATAGTTAATCAAGAAATGTTTTGGAGAGACCCTAATGGAATTCTACCCTAATTTTTTGGCGGACATAATCATTGGAAAGCTAAAACTTTCAAAATCGTAAGGACAGGCTACTATTTGAATGTATTGTTTTCTAATGTATTTACACAAGTTAGAGCATGTGAACAATGCCATAAGTTTGTAGGAAAACATCAACTTCTATCCCTGCCCCTGAAACCTATAATTACAAATGAAACTTTTCAGTAGTGGGGCTTGGATTTCATTGGTGAGGTCCACCCACCTTCTTTTGGACAACATAGGTGGATTCTTACATCCATGGATTATTTTAAAAAATGGATTGAGGTTGTCCCTACAAGGAATGCCACATATAAGGTGATCAAGATTTTTCTTGAAGGAAATATTTTCTCAAGGTTTGGATGCCCCATAAAACTTTTTACTGATAATGCTCAAGCATTCAAGTATGCTTCCATGATTGAATTTTGTGGAAAATACAATGTTGAGTTGTCACATTCCACCCCATATTACCCTCAGGGAAATGGATTAACAAAAGATTCTAATAAAAGACTTGTCAGAATCATGAAGAAATTGTTAACAAAAAATAAAATATCTTGGGATTCTAAGTTGAAATTTTCCTTATGGGTTGATCGAATTAGTACTAGGAAATCTATTGGGACTTCACCTTTTCAACTAGTTTATGAAACATATGCAATCCTTCCAACTCAACTTGGTTTTCCAGTATTAAAATTTCTGCAAGAAGAGTTGGAAGAACCAAATGATATTCAAAGGAGAATTTTCCAAATCATTGAAGTTTATCAAAAGAGGGAAAAGTTGAATGCAGAGTCTGAAACCTATCAAAGTAAAGTTAAAGTAACATTTGACAAAAATACCAAAAAAGACAGTTTTAAAGCAGGAGATCTTGTGCTGAGGTGAGATGCTAGAAGAGACGACAAACATAAGCATGGTAAGTTTGAAAGTTTATGGTTTGGTACTTTCAATATAGCCAAAGTACTGAATAACAATACTTTCCTCTTGCACAATTTGGATGATATTGAAATTTTTGGTGGCCCACTAAATGGGCGGTTTCTGAAACACTACTTTTTTTAGCAAACCATAATTTTCAGTTTGTATATAGTTTTATTTATTTATTTGGTGCGATTAATGGATTAGAGAAAATAAGACTCCATCGACCAATGGAAGTAATAGTGTGTAATTAGTTTGATTTATAGTTAAAGATGCAGTGTGATTGGTTGGTGAATAAGCAGTCATTAATGGGAATGAACAAGGCAAGATTATGAGTAACAATTTAAGACATGCTGGAAAGATGAAAGGCATTGGTCTGCAGATTCTTAATGTTTCATCATGAAACATTATCCCCAGAAGAATCCAGTGTTAGTCCTTGAATTTGTCTTGACTTCTTATCCACAAATTATCCTTTCTTTCCATGCTGTGGTTTTCTAACTTTCCCCTTTGAATCATTTCTTCTATACCTTATGGTGTGCTTTATTTTATTTATTTAGCATTTATGTCATGCATTAATGAGATAAAGTTTGGATTGAGATTCTTAGAGTATCTTCCATCATGATTTAGAGCCATTTCTTGATTAAATTTGAAAATTTGAATAAAAGGAATGCACTACAAGAATATTGTTATTCTTGTAGCACTTGAAATCAGCATTATTATGGATGTGATAAATCCCTAAAGACTGTGTCAGCAATTACTCGAGATCATGATGAGGATAGAGCACATTTAATTATTGTGATTAAATCATGACACGAGTCTGGGTGATGATTCAAAGAGATCGAGTTTGTACCCAACAATTTTACATCAAATCGAGGTTTTCATGCCACATTATGAAAACACGAATTGTCATGATTCAAGTTTGTCTTGATTTCTAGTTTATAGACTAACAAGTGTTTTGAAGATAGAGAAGATTCTTCCAATTTCTTGTTTATCTGAGAGACTCCAAATATATTATTGATTTGAAACCTTAGCAGTTACAGTTTATGGCTCCTAAAAAGGGTGGACAGATCAGTTGATTAGAACTAGAAGGGGTATAATTTCTTGAAGCCTTCCCCGAAATCTTGCAAAAATTCAAGAACGTTGGGTGATATGATTTCTATTGTACATTCCAGGGGTATCAAGAAGACATATCCATGATTTTTTCTCATAATTTCGATGGATACAAAACAATACTGGGAAACTTGTTGATTCATGTTATTGAACATTTCATTGCAGCTTCATGTAGAGTGTCAGTGTATGGAGAGAGATGTTCGAATAAGGATAAGATACCTACTAATATAATCAATCAATGTCTAATTTCAGAGCACCATGAACCATATTGGAGCCCGAGTATTCCACATAAATGGTTGAAAGAGGAATGGAAAACTACTTTGGCCATAATTCATAGGTACATTACCTATGAGGGAATTTTTTCAACTATTCACTGTTATCACATATGATTATTAATGCATTTAAATGGTTATAATCCTCTGTGTTTACCATTTTATTTGCTGAAGAGTTTAACGAAGATGTCCAAATGGGTTTATACTCATCCTAAAACTGCTAGCAAGAGCTTGTTTCATCAAGGATTAATCAAAACCCCGGTTCCTCATGCATTAAGTGAGGTTCAAATATCTTTGAATGAATTGTTGAATTCATGAATGCTAGAGGAACAAATATGTAAACATATAAACACTCTAGAAAATAAATCTACAATCTATAAAATTAGAAGGAATGCTTCTAAAAATTCTACAAAGTCACAAGGAGACCCCTCTGTATCTAAAAGAACTAGGTCTAACAAATGGAAACTCCAATTGCAATAAGAATTTGAAATCAAACAGGAATATGAATCCCATGTTTTTGAACATGAATATAAGAATTTTGACAGAGTTTGTACAAGAAGAATGGAAAAAAAAAGAACATAGTAGCTGGAAGAAGTCAAGCTAGAACCTGAAAAATATTATGGTGATGAAACTGTGAAGAGGACCATTGATAAAAAATAGAGTAAGATGGAAAAGGGAAAAAGAGTTGCAGATTACAAAAGTAGGTGTAAGACTAGGGACACTAATAAATTAAGGCTCAATTCCAAAGCCTTTGATCCGGATTATTTTCGGCACGAAATGAGATCGGAGATATAATAAATAAATGCACAGAGATATCACAGATATTCAATAATATAAAAGAAATGTATCATAGATGCAACCATAAACACAGATATATAGTAATACATGATTTCTATTAA
>CBVK0100005535.1:0-15391 GCA_900067695.1 Picea abies | reverse complement strand
TACAATTTAGCAGCCTGACAACATTCATAAACAAAACCACAAGATAACAAGAGACCACTTACTCAAGAAATATTCCATCCATCAAAACCCTAACAATGTACATCCATGAAGTAGCAAAGGCATCCATAAAGAATCCACTTCAAAAAGTCTCTCTAACTAGCCATCCATAGCATTTTTCATAACAAAGAAAGTAGTACTAGACAAGTAGTGATCAATCTCTACAAGTAGAAATGGTTTACAAATGAGAAGTTCTTCTCTATTTATATGAGAGATCTAGCACCCTTCTCATTACAATAATAATATTCTTCTATATTTTAGCTTAAAAGAATATAAAATACCATGATCTCTTTACAAACCCTATATATATGGTAAAAAATACATAAACTATGAAGTGGTTATACCACCTATACAATAATATCCATGATACATGTGTGAATGAGTCAAAATACCCCAAAGATGCTCCACAACTCAAGGAAAATCTCATCAAGTTTCAATTCCTCCTCCTCAACATATGGAACAACCTCCTAAAAGGTGGAATTATGTCCTCAAAAGCCTCAACAACCTCCTCCAAAAGTGTCTCACAAGTGGTAAGAAATTCGTGATAATATTTTCACAACAAATTTTAAAAGCACCCTATATGTGTTCATTTTTTCCTGAATTTCTATTAAGACCACTTTTTGGAAACATCATGGGAATTATGCATATAATGGAATTGATCTAATGGAATTCCATGTATTCTGTCAAAATATAATTTCTTCTGAATATCGCTGCCCTCAAAATAGGTTCTAAAATATCCTCAAGTTGTACAATCACCTCTAAAATAAGTGGGACAACCTCCATCAAGCATGTAAGTGGCATCCCCAATGTCCTCCAATGGAGTGAAATGACCTCTCAAAACTTAGGTGGGACATCCTCCATAAAGTGTGCAAGTATCTCCTCAACATCCTCCAAAGGACTAAGGCTCATATTCATGTCAAATTCATGCAAAGTGGATTGTCTAGGGAGGGGATCAAGTGACCCAATGTACCATGAAAACCGAAGTCAAGGTACGCAATTCAAACACAACATATAAAGTGAGTCATGTAATTGAAATTTTCATTAGATATATCTCATTAAGTATCCTCTTCAAAATTTACACTAGATTACAAAGTTATACCATTTTCCACGTTTAGGTATGGGAGGATCATTATTACCCCCTATTAGGTGTGTCAGTACCCAGGAGAAGAAGTATGTTCCAAGGAACCCATCAAGGAGTATGTGAAATGACATGTGGTATGGTTTGGGTTTTACTTCATAAGTGGATGTCGTTAACATGTAAGGTCACATAATATATTCATCCCCATGAGTGACTTTGTAGAGGGAGCACTTATGCAATGAGGTGCCCTTTCCTCAACAATGTGTCTTTCCAAACCCCTTTTTCCTTTTTCTTCATCAATTTAACATTTAGTCTTTTGATTTTCATTTTCTAAGTCCCATTTTAGATACACATTCATTGCAGAGGACTTGGTGTGGTGGCCTCTTAGCAAGGGGGAATTACTCATGCTTTGTCTTTCTTGGTTCTTCTATTTTCTTTTCATTTTCCTTGCATTTTTAATATAGAATTTTTCTTTTTCTCTTTTTATCAAGCTACATTAAAATCGGGCATTCAAGCCCCTTCTTCTCTTGGGATTATGAAGAATGAAACTTTTTGGGATACAAGTAACAACCAACCCAAATTAAAAGACAATGATGAAAGGAAAGATGGAATTTGTTATCTATGGTATGGAATATGGACATGTTACCCCTATTAACGCCCAACAATAGCAAAACAATGCCCAAGAGTGACAATGCTTGACTAGGAGACAATGATGACCACAAGGTGAAACAAGCCAAAAAGTGTAAATTCAAAGCCTCATGAGTCATAATCCAATTCAACCCATGACCACCATTTTCATGCCCAAAACATTGAAATTATCAGATGATATGGAGTATCAGAACAATGCACCTCAGTGTGTAAAGTACCATGTCATCTGATGTGAGTGATTTGAGTATGTAATGGAAGGAATCCATGTGAAACTATCTGTGGAGAATCTGAAATGTCATCATTGGAACCATTGTATGAAATGCGGATCATGGAGAAAAAATCTACTCTAGTTACCCCTAGAAGTGAGGGGGTAACAAGACACCCCATAAAAAGGATCTCTATAGGTTTGAAGTTGCTTGATGATTTTGGAAGGAGCTGTAAGCATAGAGAACAAATAAAGAGGCATGGATTGTAGTACATATTTGATAAGGAGGTTTTTTCCAAGAAGTGAGAGGAAATGGAAAGTCCAACTTTGAAATTTGTTTTCCAATTTGGTGAGGAGTTCTTCCCAAGAGGAATTCCCCCCCAAATATTTTGAGGGTATATTTCCTTGTTGAAAACCCATAATTTTGGAAATGTTGCATTGGATGTTTATAAAGGTGTTGAAAAAGTATATGAAATATTTACCTTCATTTACTTGACCTATCGAGGAAATAAAGAATGTGTCAAATATGCCTTTGAAGGAGTGGCTTATCGATCTCTTGCTTCTCCCATTAGAAGGTTGTCATCCACAAATTGAACATGGGACAAAGGGTTTCCATTATCATTTAGAGTTATCCATTTTAGATAACCAATAAGTATTTCTTGTTTGATGCTTCATTCTAAACATTCAACAATAAGGATGCATAGAAAAGGGAATAGGGGATAATTTTGTCAAATCCCCTTGGAGGGATTGAAGGTGGAAAAGGGATTGTTATTAACAAGGATGGAGAAGAAATCCAAGGAGATGAGGTTTCCAATATAGGAGATCCAATTTGACCGTAAACCAAAGGCCATTAACATTTTTTCCATGAGTTCCCAGCTAAGGTGGTCATAAGCTTTGGACATGTCTAGTTTGATCATCATCCTGAGAGATTTACTAGTTTTTCAAGGAGTGGATAATTTCATAGGCTATGATAATGCCATCTAGAATCTATCTTCCCTTGACATGGCCTCCTTTATCTTGTGAATTTATTTGGGCTATGATTGGTTTTAATCGGTTTGTAATGAGTTTAGTGATGATTTATAGATCACATTACATAGGGATATGGGTCAGAATGTTTTTGTAGAATGGGCTTCCAAATCCTTTGGAATGAGGTGCATAAAGGTTTAGTTAAAGGAATGGAGGATGTTCCTTGTGCTCTTGATTCTTCCACTATTTCCTGTACCTCTTTACCAATCACTAGCTAGCAAGCTTGGAAAAAATCTATAGTGAATCCATTAGGACCTGGGGATTTACTTGTAGCCATTTCATAGACAGTTTAGGTGACTTCCTCAAAGGTTGTATCCCACATTAGAATTAGGTTATGTTAATCAGTAATCGGACAATAAATGTTTCTTGTAATTGATTTAATAGTTTCTACTCTATCCATGGGAGGTTCTGAGAAGAGATGACGAAAGTGACTTATGAGCTTGACTTCAATATCCTCATGATTTTCCAATCTATCCACTATGGTAGATATGAGATAATTGATTTGGTTGTGATTCCTTCAACTTAACATGGAATTGTGGAAAAAATGAGTGTTCTTGTCCCCCTCTTTGACCCATTCGATTCTTGATTTTTGTCTCCGGAGTGTTTCTTGTTCGGTCCTTAGTGAGAGTTGAGTTTGAATGTTTTACGCTTGAGTTGTTCTTTCTGATGTTTTTCCCTACTTGATTACGATTATTTTTAATCTTTCCATCTAGTTTTTGAGTTGAGTCTAAGCTTGTAAGATATTCCCAAATACTTCTTTATTCCATTTTTTAATTTTTTGGGTAAAGTTGCAATCCATACATACTTGTGCCCTTAGTTCCAATTTTGTCTATCCACCAGTTCCTTATGTTGTCCATGAAGTCAGGATGGTATAACCAAATTTTTTCAAAGTGAAATGTTTTGGGAATAGGAATTATATAGTTGTCCCATGATAGGAAAATTGGTGAGTGGTCAGAGTCTGGACATGGAAAAATATCATCCTCCATTGATGTTTTATAATGGAATAGGGATTTTGATATAAGAATTCAATCCATCCTTTCTACTATTTGGTGTGTGCCTCCTATTTCATTATTCCACTTGTAGAAATCATTGGAGGTTTGTAGATCTATTAACCTCCACCTACTGACGATGTCTCAAAAGGTTGTGTTATTGGAATCTCATCTTCTATTCCCTCCTTTATTTTCCTCAAGGGAAGCGATTATATTAGAATAATCCCCAATATCCTGTTGAGTATGTGTTATATTCTTTACATGACTGTGGATCCCCATATTTGGGGTTTCGGGGGTAGAGCGCCCAAAATATTTTTGGGGGGATTTATTCACCAAAATTTTGGGCGGTTTTTCACCTTTGGAGGAGGCGATTTTTTTCCTTTGGTGGTTTATAGGTGCAAGGTATTTATTCCCATGGTTTTCTAATTTTGGTTAAGGAATTAAAGTTGTAATCTAATCTGGGTCAATGGATTAGGGGTTTTTTGGATTCCAGAGGATCCTATATATTGTATTGTAAACAAAAAATTAGTATGATGAATAAGAATTAGAGGCACGACTAAAAATAAGTTGTTGGTTTTCCCTATTTGGGTTTCTAGGGTAAATCTCTATGTATATGTGTGTTTGCAATTGTGTTCTTTATGGTTTTTTTAAGAATATGTGTGCATTGCATTACTGTAAAATGTTTAAGATGTACATTTGGTATCAAAACAATTATTAGCTTCAGGGGGACTCCTTTGTGGCTAAGGGTTTGGCTCAATTATGTGATAAATATTTTTACAATGGGATCTCTACAATATTGATTCTTGTGGTGAAAAGAAATGGAGAGAAATTAAAAAATAGAGATCAAAAAATTTAATGGGAAAAGTTTTGAGTTGTAGAAGCTCACGATGGAAGATCTGTTGGTAGACAAAGATCAATGGGTCATTGTGGATCCATGTACTACATATACAAGAATGTCAAAAAAAGACTAGGAAAGGTTGGATCCGAAGGCAAAGAGCACAATATGGTTGTCTCTTAGATTTGGTATTACTGAATGTGTGAGGGGAAGCTACAACCAAGACATTATGGAATAAGTTAGGGGTTTTATATCAGTCTAAGTCCCTAGTAAAAACATTTCTCCTGTGGAAGAATTTGTACAACTCAAGGATGAAATATGGAGACTTAGTGACAAAGTATCTGAACGCATTCAATGCTATGGTAAGTCCGTTATTATCTATTGATATTAATATTTGTGATGAAGATAAGTGTACTGGTTTATTTTTCTCTTTACTGGACTCATGGGATAGTATGGTTATGGCCATAGGAATTAATGAAAATAATTTAAGTTTCAACAAAGAGGTCTCATGTAATGACTAACATACAATCCGTCAAGCAGATTCGACTAGGGAGAAAAAAATAAATCACCATTTTTTTTTTGAAATCAATATAATTTTTTTCTTAATTATTTACAAAAAAGTATGAAGTGCTTCATTCATTTTCCAAACCAAATATGTGAGAACCAATAATAATATGAAAATCCATATGTAATAACCTACATCCATATGTAATAACCTCTTCCATATAAGTAGAGAACTAATCTAGATATGTTAAACATGTTATGACAATGAAGAAGGAATCTAATGTACATGCCTTCTAGGTAATTCATAAAAAGTGATAATACTTGTATCATCTCTTACATTGGTTCATATGTTTTGTCACTATCATAAATTTATGAATATTAACTTTTCTAATCTTGCTATAGAAAAATGGTTCATATACCGATTCATAATAAGGAGCCTAATCTTATCTAAAATGCATGACTAGGGAAATTCATTTATTAGGCCAAGTTGCTAAATTCCCCTCTGCCCATTTATAGGGCCCATTTTATCCAACTCAAGTTATATAATGAGAATGCAATAAAGGTCATATGTATAGAAATGGAATACATATTATATACTTTAATAAAGGATACCAATTAAACCAACAATGATGTTTATATTATAGTATACAATTTGGTTCTAACTGCACAAAACTCATCCCTCCTACTCAAATGAATGAAAAGAGAATCAAAAGCCAAATCCATAGACAAGATGCAATAATACAACATCCTACACATTAATATAATCCAAAATTTGTTTAACTATATAACAAATTGCTTGAGATACTTCAAGATTTGAAATAGTACCATTGGCAAATACTAGAATCCATCCCTCTAATTATCTAGAATTTGTTGGCATCATGTAATTTGATGGTCAACACTCGAACATGTTTCCTTGTTACTTACATAACCAAGAAATTCAACAATGATAATTCAACTCTAATCTGTAATTTCTAGTATAAGTAATAATACAAAAAAAATGTTGTATAGAAGAGATTCAACTGTTACTGGAAATATATTATGCTAGAATGTTAAAGAATTGTATTTTGATGGTAACAACAAAAACAACAACTACATCCAATAACTTATGATGTAAAATCCCACTTTTAACTTGATAATTTTAATGTTTTTTCTTGGAAAGCTATTCTATTTTTGCATATAATTACCCACACAAACCTATGGTCAAACATAGTATTGCATGTTGACTTGAAAAAAAATTAAATAACAATCCATCTCAACATATATATATATATATATATATATATATAAGGGGGAATATTTCATTGACTTAAAAAAGTGTGTAAACACGCCAGAATATTACATCTATTCCCAAATTCAAAGAGTGAGCTCCCAGACTGCTCAACCCAAAATCAAAATTTCCCACTGGATAAAAGACATAGGTTTTAGGTACTTAATGTTGTCCATATTGCAAAACAATATAAATTCTATAGAGAACCCCTAGGATACTAGTGCAAAAATGGATCATAAAATTTGCAAAGAAGCACATGCCTCCCCTCATGGCTCATGTGTTGACCTAATATCCATGGTGGGAATGGTACAAAGCTGGTTTAACATTGATTCAATGTTGTGGTTCAAGAGATAGATAATATGTAGGGGCCCTGGTGGAGTAAATAACCCCAAAATTTTGTTTCCATTAAAACATTGTTGTGATTCATGGAATAGGATAAAATCAGGAGACCATGTTGATGATGATAACCCATGGGTTTTTCCTTGTAGCTTGATTTGCATAGAAGTCTGCCTCTCTGATGTTGACCTTGAGGGCATGGAGAAACTCAACCTTGTGAAATTTCTGATTTTCTTTTCTTATTCTAAGAAAAATCGATCTGAGTTGATTGTTTTTAGGGAGAGTGTTCATCCTTGTATGATTGATAATAATATTTGAATCACCTATCACTGTAAGATTATGGATGCCCTAATAATTAGCTAAGGAGACACCCTTGTAGATAGTGTAAGCTTCATATTGATTAATGGTGGCATGTTCGATTTACAAGGAAAAGAGAACTCAAAGTTTCCTCTAGGATCGTAGAGTACACTACTTTCTCCTACCACCCTAGGGTTTTCTTTTGAAGTGCCATCAATATGAAGAATGTGTCTAGCTTGAGAATCCCTCCATAGCAAGAACTCCACAGGAGAAATTTGAAGCTGTCATGAAGGTCTAAGGGGGTGGAGAACAACAAGGGGAGGAATAAAATTGAATTGTTGGAACCATACCTCCTCCCTATTGTTCACGGGTTGTAGAGAAAACTATTTTCTTACTTTGGAGTTAAGGTTCTTAGACAAGAGGCCAATATCTTTTCCTACAACAACATATGGGGGGTATTTTTCTTTAAGGAAGAGTACTTTGTTGCGAGTAAGCCAAATTTTCCAATATATGTGTTTTGGAAGAGGGACCTGTAACCTTTTGAGCATAGTCTTATTTAGGAAAGAACCACTATAAGAGAAATCCCGCATGCTAAAGATAGTTCCAATGAAACAAGGCCATCGAGCTCTTTGATACAATCCTTGAAGTGCCACCTACCACACAACCTAGGAAAAATGGAATTCCAAAAACAAAAGTAGTGAAGTCTCTTAAGAAGTGTTACAAAGAACACTCTTGAAAATACCTCTGAGTCCCTTTTTAATTAAGTTTTCCCCGGCTAATAATTTTCCATGCGTTGGGGTCCAACTGAAGATGTTTACTTTTGGAAGACCATCCTGATCCCATATATTTCTCCACATGGATGAGGAAGGGGGGAGAGCAACTTGGGTGAGGAAAATTTATGTAACATCATGTTCTACAGATCACACTTGTATTGAATTATTCTTTGAGGACACTTGCGTGCAAGTGATTCAGTTATGGTACATTATTATTCCATCTCGATTATGAGTTATATATAATGATGATGATGTATTGATTTATATGTTACTTTCATATGTACATGTATTGATAGATATTATTGATGAGTTCTCTTGAGTGTGAAGGACACATGGTAGGTTATGGATGTTGATGGCATAAATGGACTTCCTTGGACTGTGGATTGAGTCAGGGAATGCATTGCATTTTGTATGAGTATTTCATTTTTAGCACATGTTATATATGATTGATTACAGTATGATTTATGTATATGGATTATTGACACTATTTTTTTCAGTGGATGTAGGATTGATGATGCTTTCTAATCTGAATCAAATAATGAGTAAAGGGGTTATGCACAAAAAAAAAACATTTGAGGGAGAGGTGTGGCAACATCCCTATCACAGCCTACTAGCACTCCCACCATGACCTAAATTATAGGTTAATGATTACCTAGTTCGAGAGGTACATGATGCCATGAGGGAAGACTGAGACGGTCGCTCACGAGGAAATATAAGGGGCATGCAATAAGGCACAATCCTTATTCCTTAGAATCCCTTAGTCTCTCACAAGGTCGAACGAATGGAGTGTTGACGCCAAGGGTCAGACAAAGTTCCAAAACTAGTCAAAGGCGAGTGGCACCCTTAGAGCACAGAGGTGCATCTTGAAAGGAACATCGCGAAATTAAATTATGATTCAATTAAAATATAGACAACCTAGAAAATATAATGAAATATTTAGATTGTGTTAGAACAGAGTATTAATTAATTAGTAAATTATAAATTAGAATCCTAACAAGAGTCTAATCCTAAATCCAAACCTAATTCTAAGTCTGAGTTTAAATGAGGTACTAAATAAAATATTAAACAAGTTAAGGAATTGAGATATAATTTAAATCTAGTAAAAAGGGGAATAAAAATTTAAAGGTTGGGTAAACTGCACATGTGTGCATGAAAATAATAAAAGGGATTTTTAAAATAGAAAGAAAATAAAACATGAGAGAATATGTGTAGACATAGAATGGTATCTTGAGTCAATCAACCACTAAGTCTAACTAAAAGAAGACTCCTAAACCAACTCAAACTAATATATGGTTAGGGGACACTTATTAAATGAGAATTTGGGGAACTAAGAGACATCTAAGAGAAAAAATGTGAACACATTGGGGAATGTGAGGGAAAATGGATTTTTAAATGAAATAAAAAGGGTAATTACATGTGCAACCTTGTGAGTGTTAAAACACTAATCATAAGTTAGTTGGTTAGTTAAGTTAACCTAACTGTTATACAGTTACATGACAATTATGGTCTTTTGTATTATATATGTACATCTATGTACATGATTATATAGAAGCATTGATGAATAGAGTATGTATTTTCTGCCATTGTTTAGTTATCTCCATTCATCATGGTTTCTTGATTGCTTCTATTATTTCCATTATATTTCTGCTCTTTTCTTCATTATGAATCTAACAGTGGTATAAGAGCATGTAGATGATCTTAGAGGCCTGTTGGTTTATCAGAGCGTGATATTGATCTTATGAGCCTGGTAGATCCATGATAGTTTTTTTCCATGGAGTTGAAGTGCAGTAAGAGTGATGAAGTGGGCGACCTATAAAACCAGAGGAGGATTGATTTGTGAGAAGTGAATGTTGAACGAGTCTGCATAAAGGAAGATAATCCGTGTAGTTGAAGGAGAATCCACTTCATTTTGATTTGAGGGATTCCGAGGAGAGGGAGAAACTGATTCTTGGTCTGATTGTTGTGTAAAAATCCATTGCAGTGTAAAAGTATGTTGTTTTGTAAAAGGCAGGCATCCATTGTGCAGATGTATTTGTTACGAAATGCACCTCAAATATTATTGACATTTATCCTCTGAGTTTCCTAGTACTTGATCCAGATGGCGAGACATTTTGGTTTGATCTCTACATAGTTCATTTTCATTGGTGCTCGCTTACTTGGCCATTGGGGTTTAATTTTATTTCTCTGAAGCAAAGCAGTATGCCTGCTATGGATAGCCTTTCTGTATCTCGAAGGAGGGCGTATTTGAAAGTAGAACGCTTCTCAATCAAGAAACCTTGGTAATTGAAGAAAGGAATTGATCTCGAGTTCGTGGCTTTGGTGAAAAGATCCCTTCGTTTGTTTTCCTGGCGATTCGGTGGAAGAGAGAAACCAGTTTTCGAAACTTGAGAAGCCACCCAACCTCCGTGAAAGAGAAGTTGTTGAATAAACGTCCCTCAACCTGGCGAATGGGCTGCACGTCTGAGTCATGCACTCTCCCTATTGGTTTTGAATGAAGGGATTTCCCACAGAAATGGCATTTCGATCTGGCCAATAATGGGAGAAGCGACTTGCAATATGGAGATTTAATTGCAGTTTGAAGAGTAGAGAACCACCTCACGACATATGCATGCGATTTCATTATTGAGTAAGTAATCAATATTTTTGTTCTTAAAATCAAAGTATGGTCGATCTTTTGGTATTTTTGGAATGAAGCAATATCATTTTTTAAATATCACTTTTTACAAAAGGTAAATTTAAAATTCTTGGTGTGAGGGGATTTAGAAAGAATTTACTATATGAAGCATAAAGCATAATAAGATTGAAAATTTGTACGGAGGAGTTTTCTTCATTATTATAGTTAAATGTACTTGAAGTTATAAGGGTGTTAAAGAGTGGTTGTAATTGGAGTTATAAGGGTTTGCTATTTATTTGAAGACTTTTTGTAAAGGTGTTATAAGGAGTCCTCTTTGACCCACCCGAAATTGAATAAGGGAGTCTCTCTTAGGATCTTTGTGCGTCGTCATTGGTTATCTTGTAATTTTTGGCATCATTCATGCAATGATTCCTCTTCGCGTGCACAACAAGACACATAATTGAATTTTGTGGCATCTACATACAAACAAATGGCAAGAATTGAAGAACTATTTACAATATTGCGCACATTAATTAACTCAACTACAAAATCTACAATTGCAATAAACAAGTGCACTCTTAGTACAGTGATTACTTGTTTACAAGTAACACACAAGAAGATTGATATGTTCAAACTTCAAAACAAGTTGTTGTCTGATGAGTTAAGTTTTCTTCGACACCAACAATGTGATTTTAACAAACACAATGACATCAAGGATGAGAATGAAGACGCTCAATTGACTAGTGATGAAAGTCATAAACATGAAGATGAGTTGAATAAAGTCCCTATGTCAGAAAAAATTTCGAATAAATGTATTGTTCAACCATGGGAAGAATTACGATTTAAACAAAATTGATATGGGCTAGGATATGTATAGGATGCTGACAACCTTTTTCATTTTCCTAATTATAGCGAACCTATTTTCTTTGTGAGTGGAGGTTTTTTGAATGATGATAAGACGACAGAGCTTGCAGATATTGGTAAGGAATAGATGTAGGATATAGCTAATGATGTTGTTGCTAATCGGTAGGATAAAGAACCCATACAGTGCAAACACTGTCATCGGTTTGGCCATGATAAGTCAAACTATTTTGATCTTCACCCATGCAAATTTTGTGGGAAGACAAATCATCCCTCAATAAGGTGTCAAAAGCGCAAGAGGAAACAAATTAATTTTGAATGGTTAGGGAATTGGCGTTGGCGTTTGGAAGCCAATTTATTGGAGCAGTCTTATCGACGGATTTATACACAAGTACAGTCGTACTTGATTGGAGATATTTCTATAGTTGATGGACATGAATGTTTTTCAAAATTTGATGATTTAGGGTATGATCGGGGCCCATTTGATGTAGTCTTCTGAGTTGAAGATTGAGTCTTCAGACTCCGCCAGAAGACAATTTGATGTGATGGATCTCTTCTTGGCCATACTTGCGAATGACGATCAAAGGAATTGGAACCACTTGTCCCTGACAGGGGGGAAATCTAGTTGAGTTAGGTACTAAGTTTGATTTAGAGCCTGTGAACAAATGATATTGTTTTTGATAGTTTGTGGCCAACTTAAAACCAATTGAGCAGAAGACATGAAGTTCTGCTTGTTACATTTTTAGATTTTTGAGCCTTGAGCTCTTGTTAGTTTATGGTCAACTTAAAACCATGCCATTTAGTAGAAGATATCAGCTTCTGCTAGACATTCGGTTTGTGGTAATCCCGAAACCACCAGATTGGTTTGTGGTCATCCTGAAACCACCAAATGAGTTTTTGGTCAACCTTAAACCACCAATTTAGTAGAAGACATCAACTTCTGCTAATTTTTTCAAAGTTCAGAGAGAATCTTCAACCAACCCTCTGAATATTTGCTTGACACATTGTTGATTGTCAAGTAGTGGAAGTTTTTTAGGCAAGAGCGAACTTATGATTAAGGGGGGATGTTAAAACACTAATCATAATTTAGTTGGTTAGTTAAGTTAACCTAACTGTTATACAGTTGTTAGTGTTTATTCCATTATTATAGTTCTTTGCATAATAGCAACATAAGAACAAGATCACTAAGAAATACACATTCACAAGAGACACAACATTTATCTTGGGAAACCTTCTAGGGGAAGAAAACCCAACAAAACTTCCTTAATATAGATAGCCAATACAATGCCAAGAGATCTCTATGCTAAAACAGAAAGTCCTCTCCAAGATATGCGCCACTCTCTCTCTCCTTTGCCGGTAACAGATCAGAACTTGTCTCTCAAATTGAGCAAGTGAGTTATTCTCAAATGAGGTGCTAGCCTCCTTTATTTATACAAGTTCTGGCACGTGTGAAGTGTCTCTTCACTAGCAGGGCCAACTTATCAATCTGGGTGGGTAAACCCACCTTTATTATATTTTTGGGTCTCTTAATTAACTGATGGGGCAAACTTCTTATTCTGCCTATTACAATTGTCTTTTGACCAATCTACAAAAGGGGATTTGGTCCTATTACAATGTCCGACATGAACAATCCACAATGGGGATTGATCCTATGAATAAAATATCAATAATAATAAGAATACTCTTTGCAGTTACATTATTTCAACACTCCCCCTTAACAAGAAGGGTACTCTTCAGCAGCATCATACGAGAGAGAGATGACAACATCATCAACAACATCAGGTGGGAGGACAACATCATCAATATCATCTTGGCTGGCGTATCTATAAATCATCGAAAGTTTTCTTCATCGGCATCATCGTCATTCTCAAAAGAATTCCATCATCATCTGCATCAATATTTATCAGTATAAAAAATGATACCTCATCACAACACTAGGATGGCCCATCACAGTACTAGGCTGGCTCTATGTCACAGCTGTTAAGCTGGTAGCTCAGTGCAAGTCACATCTTTCTTTACGTCTAACAACTAGGTCAGAAGCAAGGTATAAATCATCTTGCTTTACGTTTAACAACTGGTTCAGAAGTAAGGAACACATCATCTTGCTTTACGTCTAACAACTAGGTTAGAAGCAAGGAACACATCATCTTGCTTTACGTCTGACAACTAGGTCAGAAGCAAGGAATCATCTTGCTTTACGTCTAACATCGAGGTTAGAAGCAAGGAACACACACATCATCTTGCTTTATGTTTAACAACGAGGTCAGAAGCAAGGAATCATCTTACTTTACGTCTAACAGCGAGGTCAGAAGAAAGGAACACACACATCATCTTGCTTTACGTCTAACAGTGAGGTCAGAAGCAAGGAATCATCTTGCTTTATGTCTAACAACGAGGTCAAAAGCAAGGAACACATACATCATCTTGCTTTATGTCTAACAACGAGGTTAGAAGCAAAGAATCATCTTGCATTACGTCTAACAGTGAGGTCAGAAGTAAGGAACACACAGATCATATTGCTTTACGTCTAACAACGAGGTCAGAAGCAAGGAATCATCTTGCTTTACGTCTAACAGCGAGTTCAGAAGCAAGGAACACACGCATCATCTTTTTTATGTCTAACAACGAGGTCAGAAGCAAGGAATCATCTTGCTTTACGTCTAACAGTGAGGTCAGAAGCAAGGAATCACATATACTCCCCCTTTTAGGGAGGGTCCTTTCAGACTATACCAAGCTTATCTCAAAAGTGTTCAAACTTTACACCAGATAGAGGTTTGGTCAACACATCAGCAACCTGTTCATCCGTGCTAACATACAGGAGCTTCAAGGCTCCTCTTTGCACCATGTCATGGATGTAATGATAGCGAATCTCTATGTGCTTTGACCTGTCATGGAATAAAGGATTCTCTGTCATCTTTATGCAGCTCTGGTTGTCACATAGGATCGTGGTTGCTTCCATCTCTAGGTCAAACAGACCGGTCAACAACTTTCAAAGCCATATAGCTTCGTAGCTAGCAGAACATGCAGCAATGTACTCTGCTTCCACTGTGCTGAGAGCAATACTGGATTGCTTCCTACTCTGCCACAAAATCATGGCCGATCCCAAACTGAAACAGCATCTGGAAGTTCTTTTTCTGTCAGCAACGCTTCTTGCCCAATCTGAATCAGTGTATCCACTCAATGTGAAATTATTATCTCCGTCATAACTGAGACCATAATCTATCATACCTTTAAGGTACCTCATCACATGTTTTGCAGCCACTAGGTGAACACGTCTGGGCTCTACCAGAAACTGACTCAAGGTGTTCACGACAAAACAAATGTTTGGTCTGGTGTTCATCAGGTACATCAGTGATCTAATAATCTGTCTGTATAGTGTGGCATCAATCAAATATGACGAAGTATTGACCAATAGCTTCAACTTCGCTTCCATGGGTGTATTCATGGGTTTGCATTCCAGCATGTCGAATCTCTTTAAGATCTCGACCGTGTACTTTCCTTGGTTAAGGAAGATCCTCTCTGGATTTTTCCATACCTCAAGACCTAAGAAATAATGCATTAGGCCAAGGTATTTCATTTCAAATTCAGAGGCAAGTCTCCTTTTACATTCAGCGATGAGCTTTTCTTCTCTAGTTAAGAATAAGTCATCCACATATAGTAGTAAGATTACTGGCTCATTATCCATAATTTTGAAGTAGAGATTTGAGTCTGATTTACTCTTGGTAAAGCCTAAGCTCGTTAAGAAACTGTCTATATGGCCATACCAAGCTCTAGGAGCTTGCTTCAATCCGTATAAGGCTTTCTTCAATCTGCAGACATGAGACTTCCTGCCTTCAACCTCAAATCCTTGAGGTTGCTCTATATACACTTCCTCTTCGATGACACCATTTAGGAAAGTTGT
>CBVK0100005534.1:0-15392 GCA_900067695.1 Picea abies | reverse complement strand
GGAAAAAGGGGGAAACATAAAGAGAAAGGGAAACATAAGGAAAAATTAGAATGACTAAGTTAGTAAGGAATATTGCCTTTAAGAACATTCTAAATTGAACTCAACTTGTAAATTAGTAAGGGGTTAAGTAATTAAAATGTGTAAGGGTATATGGGGACACCTAAGAGCGATTCTAGGAATGATTTTTGGTGGGTGAGGGAAATAGGAGTAATTAAATAATTAATGAAATTAATTTCTGGTGGAATGAAGGGGATGGGTGACACATGTACGAGGAGGATTTTTCTAAATTAAATTTTTGAACAATAAATTAAATGGGAAATTGGGAAATAATTGACTTAGAAACTCTATATAAAGGAGGGAGGAGGAGGACGATGGGTCTCTTCCTGGATACGTAACGTTACACTGCAAAATTTTTGACTTGACTGACTTATCTTGTGGGAGTTTGGATACCCAGCTCGAGGAGGAGTGGTAGCTCGGCCTTGTGAGGCGACCTGGGAGCTAGTTATTCTTTGGTTTAGTGTGAGTGGCCCCTTTACGAATCAGGGAGATAAGGGGAAGAAGAGTACCCCTAGCATTGGCTGGGAGGTACCGGTGAAGTCTCATCAGTCGACAGGCAAGAGCTGCACGGAGCACATGAGACAACGACTTGGATA
Source organism: Picea abies (assembly GCA_900067695.1). Classification (NCBI taxonomy): domain Eukaryota; kingdom Viridiplantae; phylum Streptophyta; class Pinopsida; order Pinales; family Pinaceae; genus Picea; species Picea abies. The sequence goes on along the minus strand of CBVK0100005534.1, from coordinate 14,739 downwards.
TGTCACCTTGGGCTATGGTACACATCTTTTATTTTGCATTGTATAGTAATATTGATCTTACTATTTCATTTCTGTACTTTTAATTATGTAATGAAAGTGTTTGAATTTGCATTTTAATCAATAACTTAAATCCCCCATAGCCTTAAGCTCACAGCTTGACTTGATTCCCTTGGAAATAGATCGATGAATGTTGTGACTATCCTATTGGTTTTATTGATTTGTTGTGAAGATTTTTAATTTTTACTTTTTCCTCATCCCTAGATCATCATTCCATGCTTGAGCAGTCGACCAGGAGATGGATCGACGGTTGTCACTTTGGTGTTAATAAACCTATTGATCCTAATGCCCTACTTTTCTGTTCTTGGATGATGAGCGAAGGATAATTTTTCCAGCTATCTACCCCTATTGATTGTTTTGAGTTGAGTGCTTGTCTTATGCCTTCTTGCAAATGAATACCTCTGTGTGTTGTTCAAATTCCTTCTCTGTGATTTTAACGACAATGCTTGTTTTTATTTTGGACTGTGGTTTTTTTCTTTTCACTGGAAAAAAGGTAAAGATACGTGTTGAATTATAGTGAAAACTTACCTTGCATTATTTCACCTTTTTACTCTCAACAATGGTGAATTTGATACTCAAACAACTTGTGTTTATTGTGCTTGAATGGTGGTGCACTATGGTGTATACTGGGTGCATTTTTACTTCCTGCATTTTACTGCATTTCTATTTAAATATCTGATCCCATTTCATTTTTATATGCCTTTGTTTTAACGACAGTGAATTCAATCTCTGATTTCGATTTTGTTATATGCCTGCATTCTTTTATTTATTAAATTCTTTCCCATTGTTATTTCTATCACAGTTATGTGGCAAATTTATGAATATATTACCGTAATGTAAATTACATTTGTTGCCTTCCCAGTTATACAACAATTTCATTTGTTACCCTGTGTTTTTTTTAACATTTAACCGACAATTAGTTTGTGCTATCAACGACACACGATTCCTTCAATTTATTGTATCTCTTACACTAGAACCTTCCATCTTTCATTTCATTTTTCTGGGTGTTTACCCAACATCAAACCCAATTTCCTTTGCGAATTAACACCAAAATTTTACATTTAACTTTTACCCATCCACTTCAATCATTACCTAGTCGTTCCCTGGATTTTTGTGACTACTTTAACCACGATGTTCTAGTGTGGCTGTAGTTGTTTTAAGACTGCAATTGTTCCCTTATTTGCATGATGATTTTACCGATATTTTCCTGGAAATTTTACCTTTTAAGATTGCAAATCGTTACCCATATTTTCCTGGTGATTTCACCTTTTAAGATTGCAAATTGTTCCCAATTTTTGCCTGGCAATTTTTCCTTTTAAAGATTTCAAATTGTTACATTTAATGCATGGCGATTTTACCATTATAAATACTTCCAATTTAAAATACTGCATAGCGATACCAATACATCTTTGTCAGGTTTACTAGCTGATAACAAATTTATATTTCTGCATTTTTCTTTTTATGACAGAAATTAATAATCCCACATTAATATCTCATCAAATCATATATTTGAGTTACCCTGCATATGGATTATATATCTATGTTTTGTGACAATGATTAATATGGTGGTTTTCCACACCCTGGGACAATGTTTTTTTAAAGTTGATATCTTACTCAATTCTGACAGTGACTTTCCTGTTGACGAAAATGATTTATGATGATAGTCGTTTTCTTGATGAAAGTAATATTAATAATCAGATTATAGACCAACAATATTGATAATAGCAATTGATTATTTCGTTTCAGTTCTTAGGACAATAACCTTATTATTTAATATCACTTGGTTGACGGTGAGAAAAAAGGGGATGGCGATTTTATATCAGGTTTGACTACTCTATTGAATTAACACTGACTTATATAACTGTACGTATTCGTACACATCTAGGAGCACAAAGCATAAGAAGATCTTCCTACAAATATCAAAGCACTTAGCAAAAGAAGAAGTAACCTTTTACGTACTTCTTACTCACCAAACGATCTCTTTTTATTTTGCGTTATCTCTATGCACATTATCCCCCTTTTTATTTCCACCCCGTCTAACTCTAAAACTAAAACCCTTTTACCTGTCTCTTAACTACGAAGTCACATACTCTTCCCACTGAGAACTTACTCATCTTGAGTGCGATTCTTATTGATTATTGTTAGAGATTTCCACTATTGATTATTGAATGATATCATGCTTTGTCGACAACCATTACCAATAGTTTGTCTTTGGAGTCATCTAGAGACTTGTTAATTTAGACAACATTGTCGAATAGATAATGAAGCAGCATAAGATCACTTTTCAATGTTGAGTAGTTCATGTACTTTAATAGACATGTACTTTTGTTGACAAGCATGTTGTTTTTGTTGAGTTCTGTATTAGTTCACACTTGATAATGTTTATGTCATTAGTAACATTATAATAGTTTACCCTTCACACCTAGACATATTTATTAACATTTAGGGCTTTTGGTTGTTTTTGAGTCATCAATAGCTTGCTCATTTGTTGAGCGATGTCATCTGCATCTTGTCGACCCACTTCTTGGGGGCATAACCATAGTCTTCTTGTCAGTTATTTCGTCCCTTAGCACATCGAATTTACCTTGAGACCTTTGCCCAGATAGGTTATGTTGTGCAACGGTTATTGTCACGCCTATCGTCTGGGGATGACATGATCCCTGTTGATGGGATCATGGTGTGCCCTATTGGATAGAGGCGAACGATAACATGGCCTACGTCTGTGCTATCCATTGTGGGCGTTGTTCGTTGTAGTCATTTTTGGTGTTGGGTTGTAACACCTGCATGCATTTGGTTTTGCACCATAGAGGTTCTCATTGTTGGACGTTGAGGTTGTTGTGTCGGGGTGGGGGATGTTGTCCTTTAGCTTGTAGGGATCATCATGTCTATGTGAGGTGGGTATTCGTTCCTTCTTTGATTTTTGCATGTTTCTCCCAGTTGCTTGATGTGTCAGTGTCTAGCGTCATTGTTTTCTATTGCCTGAGCTGCATGTGTTGTGTTCATCATTAGGATGTGCTTAATTGTGTCATCGTTGCCTTCCTTCTTACCTAAAGAAAGAAAAGAAAAAAAAATTGCACTTTACTTCGCTTTTAGTCGTAACGCCTAAGGGGTCTTTACAAATCTAAAAGCCAATAATGGAAATGATTCTAGAATATCATAAAATAATTTTTACTAATGTGCCACTAATGCATTTCATATTAATGGAAAACATTTTTCAATTCAAACATTGTTTTCCTTCGTGTTTGAACATAGTTTTTGTATTGGACCTTATAGAATTAGAGTATATTTAAGTCATTTCAATAAATTTTGATTTGAATATCTTCTTTATTTATGTGTTATAATTTTTTGAAATTATTATTATCTTCATACTCACCATGGTTTCTATTATTATAATACTATTTTTTTCTTACTGAATAAACTAACTTTAATGACTAACGTTTCATAGATGCATTATTATTTTAATTTGAGTAATTGGCTTATTATCCAAATACATGTTATGAGGATATTGAAAGAATTAACATATATGAAAACAACAATAACAATAATCGATCCAGTATACACAATTGCATGTTCCAATACTATAGTATACATTATTGCATTTTCCAATACTATAGTATACAAAGTAGTTAATGAATAAAATAATATTTAATGACTAACATTTCTTCGATGTGTTATTATTTTAACTTGATTAATCAGATTATTATCCAATTAACATATATGAAAGAATATTGAAAGAATTAACATATCTAAAAGTAACAATAGCAATAATCGATCCAAGTATACACAATTGAATTCCGTATACACAATTGCATGTTCCAATACTATAGTATACATTCTTGCAAGGAAGACTACATCCATTTTTTTGAAAGTTGGAAAAAAATCATATGAATAGAAAACATTTCTTGATGAATGTTTCTTTTAGTAGGCTTTTATTCTACTTTACACAAGTTAAGTTGTTTTAGTGAATTTGTCTTGAGTATATGTGAATTGATGCACTTGACACATTTGATGAATTTATTATATTCATATTCTTTTAATATATGCATATTACACTCTTTTTAAGATTACTCTATATTCATATTAGTCAAGGAATTTATTATATTCATTTTTTTTAATATATGCATATTACACTATTTTTAAGATTATTCTATCTTCATATTGGCCAAGGAAGTTATGAGTATAATATTGTCTTTCTTTCCAAGATAGTTTAGAAAGAAAATGGTACTCATTGGTTTACATTTCTTAGATAGGCTTCTCTCGTCACCTGATTAATTAGCTTAAAAGCTAATGACAAATTCAAAGATGTTGTGCCAATCAATCTTGGCAAGAAAAATACGAGTAATAATTGGTGCCACTTGCAACTTCTAGTGCTATGTCTAAAAGCTAATGACAAATTCAAATATGTTGTGCTAATCAATCTTGGCACAACACGAGTAATAATTGGTGCCACTTGCAACTTCTACTCCTATGTATAGTACACTTTAGAGTAAAACTCTACACCCATTCAACATCATCCGAAATATTATTTGAGTACAAGATTTCCAAAAGTATAGAATGTGATTTTTTCATTAGTGTAAAATATATAATATGTTGAAAAAAAAATCATGAATTTCAACTAATTACAATATACATAAATCCAGAAATAAAATGTATTAGATTATTATAAAAACAAAAATTGATACCATAAAAAAACACACAGAGTCATGCATGGCTTAGTTTTCATCATGTTAATGTTACATAAATAATGAAAGTAAACATATGTTTCTGAAAAAAAAATTAAATAAAAACAAATCTTCTTAAAAAGTGAAGTTTTAAACATTGTTCTTTAAATAGTATAGTCACCCATAGATATTTTGTGGCCATCACCTCCTTGTTGTTTTCATGATATATATGAAAATTCATTAATATGGAAAAGACCCATGCTGTAGAATATAAAATGAAATGTTTTATATAACCAACTTGGTATTTCATAAGTTCAAACCAAATAAACATAAATTGATCTCTTTTATGGTTTCTTCCCTAATTCTTTTAAGTATCATCTCTTAAAATAATTATTCTTTTAAGTATCATCTCTTAAAACAATTACACAACTATAAAAAAAAAATATTGTAAAATATTTGAAGAATAAACATAATAGTTGATAACAATACAATCACAATACACACGAACATTATGAATTCTTTATTCGATTCAGGTGAATGTAAATTTATACACAAATTTATTTGACTAAAGATAGACACATTATCCCATTAAATCTTCAAGTGAACAATAACTCAACTCCACATTTTATTCTAGGAGAAAATCATGTTGAAGAGAATATCTCATATCCAACTAAGATTCAACAAACTCAACAATAATAGACTATATATATAGATATATATATATATATATATATATATATATATTAAATCAAAAAAATCCATTGAACACACCAATAACAACTATTGAAAAATAGTAAATAGTAGCACTGGACTCACATTTTCTAACTCTCCCTCTTAAGGAGAGTGCTAAGTACACACAACCCAAGTTCAATCCTACAATATTCAATTTTCCTCTTTTGTAAGGATTTCACGAGTATATACACTTCATTATCTTCAATCAAACAATAATACATGGAAATATCCTTATTGTTGATCAAGTCTCTAATGAAATGATACCTAGTCTTAATGTGCTTTGACCTGTAAGGGAACATGAGATTTTTTTCCAACTTAACACATGGCTAATTATAAGAATAAATAAGATTGGGATTATTCTCCATCATTCCATGTTAAAGAAACAATTTATTAAACCATATTGCTTGATCCAAACCCACTATGGGCCTATGCAACCCTCAGATATAGGATCAAACTACACAGGAGTGAGAGTAGCTCTCAAGATACCACCGACCCCTAAACTTAACTTACCCATAGAATTATCAGATACCACCGACCCCTAAACTTAACTTACCCATAGAATTATCAAATGCACAGTTGTGAAATTTAAGTTCACGAGGATTCCTTTAGTATAGGAAACCCATGCATGTGACCATGACTTGTGACCGAGTGTCTGGAAAAATGGTTATTAGGCACCCTGAGACTCTAGGCTTCAGGTGTTTCCTCACTCCAAGAAAAATCAATGCACTTTCCCTAAATAATCGAAACACCAAACTCATGAAGAGTCCAAGTATCAATGGTCTGCGCTCCCCCACTATGATCAATGATCCAGATTTACTCTGAGCTTCGGAGCTTTCAGATATTATTCACCCCAAACAACAATGAAAAAACTTCCCCAGAGTGTTAAATCATCGAATCACTTGGGGATCCAATGGCTCACACTCATCCACAAATCTGTGGTATATATTTTCTCTGGGACTTCGAAGCTTTAGGAGTTCCAGGCCTACCTTTCAACAAACATCATAAAAACTTTCGGAGCAGCGAAGTCTGAAAGAATTAGCTTTTAATGACTTTTATCCTTCTCTAGATTGAATGGTTGTGAGGGGTTTAAGCTCCTCCCATATAGATGTCATATTTTTTACCTTAACAAAGGCATTTATCCTATGTTCATGTTCCTCCTTAGAGACTTACACTCATTGTTTCTCACGAGCCTTGTCACATGGAAAAATCAGACTCTGTTGCACACTTTGCGCTTCTCTCCTGAGCTTGGAACTTGGAAAAGTCACCTGCGCACTCCTTGCACTAACTATCATGGGATTTATCAACACTTAACAAAATGTGGACTCAATGCACTCCTTGCACTGGTCTCCCCTTTGAGCATTTAAACTTCTCTAAGTGTAGGTGCATGCCTTGCGATTTCTCTGGACAAATCTTCCCTATCTCTCCTGAGCTATGAACTTATAGGTGGTTTGATCCCTGCACTCCTTGCATTGTGATTCTCAGAAGAGAAACAATTGAAAATTATAACTAAATCAAGAACTCATTCAATAAATCATTAAAATTCACACTCACACATACAGATAACAACATAACATGTACTTAGTTTCAGAAGAATGAACAAGTTCATAGTCTTAGAAATGTTTGAGAAATTCTCTTATTTTATATCTCTTCAACAAAAATTTACAAGAGTTTCAACAACCTTCAACAACCTCTTCTGGGCATAGAATGCATTGATTTATACATGAAGGGGCTTCTCGAGCCTTCCCTTCAGATTATTCTAGTGCTTTCATATCATAACTAAAATATTCCTACCACTAAGTTGATTACAATAAATGGACAATTACAATTCAAATATGAGTCAACACTCTAAATATGTACAACCTACGAGAATTAAAGACAATTACATTATCCAAGTGCATATACAATGGCTCTAGCCTAAATATCTCATGGGATATTTAATTACAGTAGCCTCAAAATTAAATTGATGAGCTCTCCTTGGTATCCAAACCAGTTTAAAATGAATTGCGTTGGATGCTAACTCATCTTCCACCAAGCTTGATTAATGATGATGATGATTCTCTTGTATCATTTCCTTACAAATTTATTATCAACAATAATATATGCAACTTCTATATATTAGAAAGAAACACAACATTTTTTCTTACTGCTCCAAGAAACCATACCATAACCTAACGAGAAACAATGACCCATTACATAATTTATAGAGTTCACATAACCTACCTAATTGACATCTACATAGCCATGTAAATAAATATATTTTCCTCTTTCATAACCAAGAGCATAGGAAACAATACCTCTCAAATAATGAATAATTGTCTTCCCAGCCTACAAATGAGCCTCCTTTGGTTTTACCATAAGCTGACTTAGTACATTATTGCATAGGATAAGTTAGGACAAGTATTACACAATTAAATAAGGATAAAAATCAATTGGTGATACACTGTAGCATCCACATATTTACTTAGGTCATCAACTCTCAACTTAACATCAAGATCCAAGGGTGTTGAAGTAGGTTTGAAACCTCCCATTCTAAACTTTAAAATATCCACAACATACTTGGCTTGAGTCAAAATAATATAATATTTATCATGGTACACCTCCAAACCAAGATGGTATTAAAGAGGAATCAAATCCTTCAGTTCAAATTATTGACATGATTCATTCTTCAACTAATGAATTAGTTAATCATCATTCCCTGTTAGAATGAGGTCATCTACATATATAATAACAATCACAATGATATAACCATCACACATAAAATATAGATTAGCATTGGTAGATGAATTCTTTACGGTTTTTCCATGGACCCACTGATCAATTCGATTATACCAAATATAAGGATCCTATTTAAGACCATAAAGGACCTTCTTTATGTTACACACAATATCCTCTTTACCAAAATCTTCAAACCCATGTGGTTTTCATATGTAGACTTCTTGCATTAGATTATGATTTAGGAATGTTATTTTCATGTCCATTTGGTGAAGACTCCAATTCAAACAAGTAGCCAAGGAATGTGCACATCTAATGGAAATAGATTGAGTAATAGGTGTAGAGATATTATCATAGTCAATGCTAAGATTTTGACTAAAACCTTTTGCAAAAAAACTTGCCTTATGTTTTTTGATGGAACCATCAAAATTATGCTTTAGATTGAATATCGATATGATACATATAACTTTGTTTCATTCAAGAAGTGGAACTAAATACCACACATAATTTTTCATGATACTTTCATATTCCTCCTGCATGGATTCAACCCATTTTCTATAACATAAAGCCTCATCAAATGTATTGGGTTCATAATCAACCAATGTACTCATCAAAGTACACAAAATAGATTCATACCTTTTATTTTGGATTTTGGTTCATCTAGATCATCTAGGAGGAGACAATTTTGGCACGTCATCAAGTTTCAAAACCAAACCATCTACCAATTTCTTTATCCACATTAGTTTCTCCCTAGCTACTTCATGATGTTTGTAGTGGTCTCCACCAATCACATTGTTTTATTCTTCCATGTTTTGTCACTAGTCACAACATCAACATTGTCTTTTGCAATTAGCTTATTATCATCTTATGTAATAGTTGGATGCACTTTCTTACCAAGAGTGTTGAATGCCATTTTGAAAACCGATTTATCAAAAAACATCTTTGCACAATATATTTTTTATTTCACTAGGAACAAATATTTTATAGGCTTTAGAATCATCACTATATCCAATAAGCACACCTCTTTTTCTAGAGCTTCAAGATTTGTTCTCTTTTGAGAAGATATGTAGGAATATGTTGGTGAAATAAATACTCTAAAATTATCAATAAAAGGTTTTATTGTAGAAGAGGCATCCTTAGGTGTAAAATACCTTAAGTAATTTTGCGGAAACATGTTGAATATGTGCACAATAGTATTGCAATCTTATTCCCAAAGATAATGAGGCATACCAAACTGCTCCAACATCCACCATGCAATTTCAACAATGCTCTTGTTCTTCCTCTTTGCAAGAACATTTTATTGAGTATAAAGAACACAATAATCCCTCTTGATACTATATTTCTTACAAAAGGAAACACATTCATTATCTTGTAATCCCTGTTGTTACAGATTTTGTGCTCAAGGCTATAAATTATAGAGTCTAGGCATCCAAAGTGAGTGAGTGATAAAAAAGGGAAAGGACAACTTCAGGGACAAAAGCTATGGTTGATTTCTGATTTGTCTTTGTCTCGCTTCCAAATATTCTTGAATGTTGATATCTCGTTTGATTGCTTCCCATGAAAGTTCAAGCTCTGCCCGGGTGATGGGAGTCTTAAGTGTAGTATTGAAAAGATTCAAAGCGATGTTGGTTTGATCTGATAGGTCGAGTTCAATGTTGGGATATCTTACGATGGGTACTGTCATGGAGTAACAAAGACTTTAAAAGGGGTTGATGTTTTAAAGTGTTATTTCAATTTTTTATTATATAAGGAAAATTCAGTGAAACCAAATAAAATTTAGCAAAATCGAAGGTCATTTTCCATAACTGAGTTAAAATATGAAACCGAGTGTGAAACGAAAGAAAACATAGAGCTGTCAACAATGTAGGGCATCAATTCTAGAGGACTCCCACGCTATAACAGAAGAAGAAAGGAAAAGAGACACCTTGATAAAGCATGAAATGGATTGGGTTGGTAAACAACAATGTTTTGTTTGAAAAGACCCCTTGGTTTTAGTATTTTTTCAGGGTTAGGAACTAGCATGATCTGTTTAGCATCTAGGTTTTTTTTGGTGTTCCTTCGAAAGAATGCTAGCTTACTTGAAAGTGGAGTTTCCAAGTGAATGGTAAAGGTTTATCCTTAGCGATGTGCTCTCTCTTTGTTCACTATCAAAAAATGAAACTTGGAAATGTCATTCTCTCAGGGGAAAGTGACTATGATTCTTCATCCTTGGCAATGGCGTTAGAAATATGTTGTTCTAGATTCTATACTCAAGGATATAAAGTATAAATCCTAGGCATCCAAAGTGAGTGAGTGATAGAAAAGGGAAAGGGAAACTTCAGGGAAGAAAGCTATGGTTGATTTCTGAGTTTTCTTTGTCTCACCTCCAAATATTCTTGAATGTTGATATCTCGTTCGATGGCTTCCCATGAACGTTTGAGCTATGCCCAGTTGATGGAAGTCTTAAGTGTAGTATCGAAAAGATTCAAAGCAATGTTGGTTTTATCTAATAAGCCAGGTTCAATGTCAGGCTGTCTTACGATGGGTACTTTCATGGAGTAACAGAGCCTTTAAAATTGGTTGATGTTTTAAAGTGTTATTTCAATTTTTTATTATATAAGGAAAATTCAGTGAAACCAAATAAAATTCAGCAAAATCGAAGGTCGTTTTCCATAACTGAATTAAAATCTGAAACCGAGTGTGAAACAAAATAAAACATAGAGCTGTCAACAATGTGGGGCATCAATTCTAGAGGAATCCCATGCTATAACAGAAGAAGAAAGGAAAAGAGACACCTTGATAAGGCATGAAATGGAGAGATTTAAATAATCCATAGGTCTTGTACTTGCTAATATCCTATATAGTGGAAAAGTTGTAAATAACTAGATAATTGAAACCTAATCGCAACAGTAGAAGTTGTACTAAATTGTAGTTAAAACATTTATCAAAGATGTATATAAAAATGACATGAAGTATGAAAATAACAGAGGAAAACACATAACTCAATCTTGACGGAATATGGAGTCTTCAATATGCTTTGTATTAATCTTGGCAAAGAAGAACTTTCTCTATTACAATCTCCAAAAGAAAAATCCCCTTCATTCCTTTCCAAAATGAATATTTAAACAAACCTATAAATATTTAGAATTACAAACGTTCTAGAAACTTGTCAGTTACAAATGAAGAATTGAAACATTTCATTTCCTCATCTTTTGTCTTCCTTCATAGGGGCAGAGCGCCTTCTTTTCTCTTCTCCTCTACCTCCAGAAATAGAACAGATTGACATCTGTCACTATTTAACACCAAAAGCCTGCCCTTTCACCTTCTCAATGTAATTGACGCACCTTTCAACCAATTGGGCTCTCAACCTCGAAGGGTCTTCTTGGTTGTTGGCCTCAAAGGTGTAACAACTCTTCGCCAATTGTGGCAACCTATTTCCCACTTGTCGGTCTTCTGTGATGATAGACTACAACTTTAGACTTGGTTGTACTAGCCATTTGTCCACTTGGACCATATCAACTTGGCTTATTTGGGATATTTCAGCTTTCTCCTTTTCTTCATTTTCTTTGATATCTGTCAGGTGTTTAGCTATATTTATTGTTCCCAACATTCCAGCACTGCCTTCCTTATCAAGGTCTAGCAAACATTTATTTATCAAGGCAAATGTTTCTTCACAAGAATTCCTCACCTCCTTAGTTCTTCCCCTACTCTCTGATATATTCTTCTCCCAAGACTTTAGTAAGACATTCCCTCTGGTTTTCTCTGTGATGGATAATTTGGAGGTACTGACCATCTCTACATTCATTGTGGCTATCACAACATCCTAGAAAGCAACCCGAGCCACCCCATCTTCTCTTTCTCGCAAAGAGATATCTTCTAGTACTTGATCTATCATCTTGAAGTGATGTTGAATGGTTCCCACTTTTGCAATAAAGTCTTGTTGAGCCACTAATACCTTCTGTCGGATTTTGGTAGCTTGGGATTGAAAAACCTTTATGTCTAAAACCTGGTTTTCGACAACATCCAATTTTGATTGTAACTGTATAATTTTTTGCTCTTGCTGGCTTACCTACATTTGACTTATTTGCATCGACTGGAGTACCTTCTCAAGGTCATATCTAAGTTTCTCGATATCTTGCAGGTCGACTATTTGGGTTTGCTTGAGGCTTTTTCTCACCTCATCCCTGGCATTTTCTTCCTTCGTAGCCACCTTAACTTCCAACTTATCGATCAAGAGGTTCTTTCATCTCAACTAGGCCTTCAAAGTTCCAACTAAGTACTGATTGGTTGTAGCATCAGACCCCAATGTTCTCACTATATTGTCAGTGAATTCCTCCTTTTCTACGACCTTTCCTTCTATCAAGATTTTAAACCTTTTAGACACTGTGCCCACTTTTTGATATGATTCTTGCTTCACTATGGCCTTCCTTTTCTTATCAAAGAAAAATGCATTTGGAGGTAACTCTTCCACATAAATGGGCATTATCTCTTCACTGAAAATCCATCCCACATCGGGGTTCCCCTTTGTGAACTGTAAGGGTGTTATAGAAGTAATGGGACACTCAATTTCCTTGAATTATTGCGTCGGGGTCGCATTCATGGATGGCTTGCTTGATATGAGTGGTAGCGGGTTGTTGAACCCTTGCGACGATATCCCCACTTGAATTTGGACCTGCTTTCCCTATGTACCCTTTCCTAGGTTTCATTCCTATTGATAGGGGATTTTGGCTCCTTGCTCTCAGGTCCAAGCCTCCCCTACTTTCTATGGGTTCCTATCCTTGTTAGGACTTGAGTCCTTTGAGCCTTTGGCTTCTTTTGGCTGTGTAACTGGAAGCTTTGGGGTTTTTCCCTGTAAAACCTTAGGAAGACAACTCCATTGGTGCTTCTGAAATCTAAGGAAATCGACCATATATCTGGGTGGTAGGGCTTGAATCCAGCTTGAGACTTCATAATAGGACTTCGCGTCTCAGAAGATTTCATCATGAGGCAAATCCTTATTTTCATACCTCTTCAGGACACAACTCGCCAGGTGATTTCTCACAACCTTATTTGGGTCATGCTTCTTAAACTCAATGTCCACCAATTTATTTTCCTCTAAGGTTGTAGCTTCGGCTCTGGCATGGTCGAAGTCTAATAAAGAATATGCACCAATGTGAATTGGAAAAGGCATCCATACCTTTTTCGATGGTCCTTTGATCTCTTTTCTTATCCCATCGAGCATAGTCTATCTGGTGATATCGCGACACAATAGCTTATCTGGAAAGAACAGTTACAGAGCATATGGAGGAACATAGATGCCAAAGACACCGATGTATGAAAATTCCACTTCTATATACCAATCTACCACGCTAATCAAGTTGGCTATGATCTTATCCAAAATCCTAGGAGGCAAATGGCCGAAAATAGAGACATGCATTGGTACCATTACCCGGTTGAAGATCTCATAGATGAATTCTTTGGCTTTATCCTCCCAAAGTTTCGAGTGGTAGACATGAATATGATCTGTATTATATGGAGCCCATCTCTAGCTCATTAGAGAGAAAGGTGTCATGAAGAAAATAACATCCATGATGTAAGAAGACATAAAGAATGAAGCCGCTTTCCTACTTGCCTTCTATGCTTGATATTCAGTAATTTGACTAGTCAGACTATCAGACAACAATTTGGCCCAGTTGAAGGAGAAACCCTCAACAATTGTATGAATAAGTGGTACCCATGGGAGGAAAAAGTGAGTAGTGTCCTCCTTCCCATATAGCCTACATGCCATCATCGTTATATACTTGAATTGCGGCTCTAAGGAGGAGAATGAATAGATTCCATGAGTATCAACATTGAATTTTGAGCAGTGTGAAACCCAATCTTTGATCAGATCGGATAGATTTTTTCCATATTGGTCGCATTCCTTATTATTGAAACCCTCTAGGAATTCGGCATTATGAGTAAGGTTTGGTGTGGGTGACAATTTATACATTGCATGTAAATTCTCTGGTCTAAAATTCCCAATTGTCACCCTCTGTTCACTAATAATCGTCCTAGTCAGGATGTTCACATGGTCCAATGCCCACCTGATCATATCATAATAGGGAAGAAGTTGTGGTCTTGCCGCTATTTTTTGCATCCCTTCTTCAGCGATGATTTTGTATTTGGTTGAGAAGTCATCCTTCTCATTGTCATTGGAGTCATCCGAGCAATTTGTCGACTCGAATTGCAGAATGTTGGAAATGTACGTCCATGTTTTGACAAAATTAATACTTCGGGGCGAGGTATTAGAAACAACATATGAACCCTGACTTGAACTCTCGACAGCTACCTTGGGAAATTTCCATGGAGCCATGATGGATAAACTTGCAACTAGATCCCCTGTTGGAAAGATTGAAAACACAAACAAAAGTTATCCTGGTGAAATGGTTGTGCACGCAATAGAAAAGAAAATTGAAATAATGAAAGGAAACCCTCTGCCTTGATCATTTAAACCTATGCAAGTCCCTACTGACAACACGATAGAAATGTTTAATAGAAATATTTAGAAGTAAAACGAGATCTTGCTATCCATCACCTCACTGAAAATCAAATAAATGCCATAAATGATTGACGATTC
>CBVK0100005533.1:0-15392 GCA_900067695.1 Picea abies | reverse complement strand
ATATTGCTACAACACCACCCAACATATGTCCATTGGCATGTCACCCTTCAAAGCTTTATATAGCTATGATCCTTTATCATTTGTGGAGATTGCATTTGGTGACAGCAGGGCTCCGATGGTACAGGATTGGATACAGCAGAGCCAAGACATTCAAAGGGAATTGAAGGATCATTTACAGAGGGCGCAAAACCAGCAAAAGGTCCAAGCAGACAAGCACAGAGTTGATCGTACCTTTGAGGTTGGTGATTTAGTCTATTTGAGGTTGCAACCATACAGGCAGGCCTCCATTAAAAGAAGCGGAGCAGAGAAATTGCAGCCACGTTTCTTTGGACCTTACAGAGTCAGCAGGAGGATAGGGGCAGTAGCTTCTGAGCTGGAGCTTCCACAGAGTAGCAAAATTCACAACGTCTTCCATGTCTCGTGCCTTAAGAAATCCCTCGGTCAACATGTCAGGCCTATTGAGGCATTACCTCCCATGGATGAGGAGGGACAGCTTGTTTTGATTCCAAAGGAGGTGTTAGAAGTCCGAGAGAAGAGGCTCTGAAACCGAAGCATCAAGGAGTATCTGATCAAGTGGAAGGATTTACCCATTGAGGATGCCACTTGGGAGCAGGAGCACATGGTTAGAGAAGCAGGTTTGGAATTGCTTGAGGACAAGCAATTTCAAGCACAATTTCAAGCAGGGGAGACTGTAATGTCCCCCACCTCTTAGAGAGGTGATGAGGATCACAGAGACTGTTCGAATCCAGCAGACATTTGACATTCACCGCCATGGCACCGCCCAAGCAAGCAGAAGCGAGCCAAACTGCCAGGAAAACCAGAGTTCAGGCTAGGTCACAAGGACAGGCGAAAGAAGGTGAACAACAACAGTCGGAGATCGTTGATATTGACGAAATCCCATCCCCAGACACAACACTGGTGAACCCTACATCCATACTAGAAGAAATCCAATAGCCAGCACCAGAGGGCACGAATATGGATATACCAGCGGAAATACAGGAGCCACAGAACCAAGAAGCATAAACCCTAAAGGAGATGCAACCGGAGAACGCCAAAGTAATTCCGAGAGTTAATGGAACGACGTTGATTCGGGAGTCAGGAGTTGAGCCAGACGAGTTGCAGATGACCATATCAGGCCAACCAGTAGAAAGGAGGATCGAAAATGCCTCAGATTGGCAAGAATGGTATACAGAAGAACAACCAGAAGCCGCTGGAACTTCGAGCCAGCCACCACTGGCGAAGAAAGACAAGATACAGATACCCAAGTCACCTCGCAAGAAACCTACAACAGAAATCGTTCTACCACGCATACCAGAGGGGGTACAGGTAGGACCAAACCTACTGGGCTATATAGGGAAGCTCAAATACTCTGACCACGATGTAGCAGACGAAGACAAGTTCTCAGAACTTGCAAAGAGGGTATTCTTACAGACTACAAGCATAAATAAGGTTGGGGAATCGGTCGATCAGCCACTCCAATGGGCAACCGGGTTGGAGAAAATAGGAATTTTAGGTATGTTGGACCTACCACATTTTGGCAAAGGTCAACACGCAACCGCATGCGTCAAACAGTTGTTAGCAGTTACGCATGGCGGGGACATATGGTTGGATAAGCTCGTCTCAATAGACGTTGAACTTATCACGAAGATAACAGGGTTACCAATTCGGGGTATGGATCCCGCGCAGTTTTTGGATGACAAAACCAGGGAGAAAACACTAGCCAAAGAGATGAAAAAGAAGTATGGTACCAATAGAGGGACAATAGGGATCATCATCAAGAGGATCAACGATATTGCAACACAACTGGGAGAGAAAATCTTGGCCTGTAAGCTGCTAAGAAAATGTCGCAGGGAGGAAGTTCCACCTGGAGTTGTCGCAGTTGTAGCTCAATGTGTAGAAGGCACCACAATGAGTTGGGCACCATACCTCTTGAACTTATTCCTGGATGACTACAAGGATGCGCAGGATCTAGGAACAGAGTTTCACGACTCGTGGTTGATCACATTGATAGCCTTCATGGGATGGAAAGAGCCAAGGAACTTATAACACAGACCCAGGCAGAGTGCGTGGAATTGATCAGTGAGGAAATTGTAGTCCAGATAGTGGACACACTCAAGGAGAAGACTATGCAGGCACAGACACAGGTAGCAGAGCTGAAGGAAAAGTTCCAGGCGATCACCAAGGATATCGAGGGAGCACACAAAGGTTAGGTGGCTCGGGACGAGCCACATGTCAGTGTTGGGGGCTTGTTGGAGGCAGGCCAAAGGCCAAAGCGGAAAAGCAAGGCGTTTTTGGGGAAAGAAAGCATGCATGAGGAAAGCGACAGCTGGAAGGAAGCACAACATGCGCGCATGCAAGGAAGGCAACAGCTAGAAGGAAGAACAGCATGCACGCATGGGAGGAAGACCTAACGATAGTAGGGTTAGGGTTTTGGTAATGCATTGTAAATGGCTAAGGATCCAAAAGCATATAAATAACGATACATAGGTATCATAGAGGGTTGGCTTTTTGTACTGTTCGGATTATTGTTGCTATAGTAGTTATGCATGAGTTGATGCAATATGTAAGGGTTTTTGTTGTATGACTTATTTTGTATAAGTTGTTGAGCTTAAGTTGTTGAGTGAGAGGGAAACCGAGGGAGGGTAGATCTTGAGGGTTAGATCGCAGGCTAGGGAGCCTGGTGCGATCTAGTCCGCCTCATATAGATCTTACCCGATTATGGATGATTGTAAAGTGCACAGCACTGTAGATGTGGAAATACCATAATAAAAGAGCCAAGAGCCAAATCTTTGTGGACGTAGCCCAGGGGGGGTGAACCACAGTAACACTTGTGTTATGTGATGAATGCATGCATATCTCTATTGTCTTCAGTAGGTATTATTATGTTGAATGAATGAGTTATTATTTTGCCTGTTTAAATAATGTTGCGATATTGAGGGAATAAGTTGTTGGAGTTACCGCATAGTCGTGAATGACAGTATATTGCAGTTACAGTTATAATAATGGTTCAATATTCAACTCCCTTATCTCACACTAAATCCTAAGCTGCAAACACATGAGTCTTACAGCCACCCATTAAATCTATCTTGGGTGAGACTGCGCAGTGCATCCTGTGCGTTGTGTTGCCTTCTGGTTTACCAGGAGGGCCAATAGTTTTAGAGGCTTTGTTGGAAACCCGACAGACATGAACCCTGGGTCAATAAACTCAGACAGTGGGTAGAAGAAGGAATCAAACCAAGAATTACCTTGTCTAAATTCATCATATCCTTGCCCTTTTCTCCTAGACCTAGCCTATCTCACCAAGTGACCAAGATAGGGGGCCATAGACTTGCCTTTAGCTTGCTATAGGATCCCTTGAGGTTGCAAGGGAATCCCCCCTTGTGTTGGATCCTCATCCATCACTAAAACAAGGGAAGTACTTGCCTAGGTGACAGTGGCAATTACATCCAATTGTTACGCAAGTTTAGCACCTTGTGAAGGCTTTGCACAAGTGCTAGATTTTGTGATAACATGGCCAACATTGAGACATTCATCACTATAGTACTTGGGATTTAATGAGTGATCCAAGTAATGCAAAGGTGTACAATTCTTCTCCCACCTACTTACAAGAATATTTGGTGAACAAGATCTTTGTCGATGTTCCATACTCAAGACTCTTGGCCTTCATGAAGTCAATCATGGAGTCCCAACCCTCAAACATCTTTGAAGATGGGTTGGTATGTGTCTACAAAGTGCAACAAAGAAATGATAGGATCCATGATCTTAAAGATAAGATCTCCCTCTCCCACCAACCATCATCCAACACTATATCCTTGACCTTTTTGGAAGCATTTATTTCATGATTTCTCCAAAAAGACCAATACTTTGAAATAACTATGGATCTAAGAGCAGTCCTGACCTCCCTATACCTCTTAATCATGATGAATGAGGAGGCAAACTGAGCATCTGCAATTTTCAACAATGATAGATGTGTGTACTCTTTATGATGGTAAGGCCATTGGTATGGTTTTGTACAAACTTGAAGATATGGCATGCATCATCAATAAACTCTCCCATCCATGGTCCTCTAGTTACATATTTCCATTGTGGGTTTTTTATTCTTGGGTGAGATTTCTTGTTGTGTAGTGTTGTTATGTGCAGAAATTGCAGCTCCACTTCCAGCAGATGAATCACTAACAGTAGCGGATGGAGTTGGAGGGGGAGTTACACCAACACGAACATTCATACCTTTCCTTTGGCCTTTAGCAGAAGACCTTGATGATTGAGCCATGATTTCTTCAATATGAATAGAGAAGAATGTTATTGTTGGAGAATAAGTCAATGACAAACTCCAAGGAAAAATTGCAGACTTCAGATGCACCAGTCTCATGCAAATCTAGCCAAAAGACGGGTTTCTCCTTACTTGCGGACTCTTTGAGGGGAAACAACAATGAAAAAATGAAGAGAGTAAGATGCCAAACATGTTTCTAGGGTTTTTTGCACCACATGTGTCCGACGCATTAGGACACAAAATGGCCTCACATCTTTGACAATGGACACATGTCACAGCATGTCTGATGTGTGAGCAAATGTGTCCCAGGTCCAACATGTGGACACATGTCTAGTACCTTAGCTTACAATGTATCTCTCTACTATTTCAAGAATGGCTTCCTACCATGCACAAGGTTTTTTTCTTGTTCTTTTAACTTTAGGTTTTCTACTGTACTTTTGAGAGATGACTTTTGCACTCCCTTGTCCCCCATTTTAGCATGTTGTACTTTCGAATACCGTTGACCTATTTTTCTGGTTAGTGGTGGACACTAATATAATTTCATTTCGTTTCTAACTTGATATAGTTCCCTCTCAAAAATTCATATATCAGATGTTGCAATAGTATGTATCATCATGGCAAGCCTCTTCCACTTTCTTAAATTTTTATCATATTTGGATGTAATGATGCATACAATTTTTACATGTTTTCTCTTTGTTATAGATGTAGTAGTTTGGCCATGTAACTAAAAAATCACTATGTTGCAACCTTCTTCACAGTATGTCTAGTCTTGGGGCACAATACAACCTGCTATGTTGTCACCGTAATTTTTGCCTCTATAAAAATAGAATATAGTAGGAGGAAACATAGTTGTTGAATGAAGCACCTCTTCAGGGTACCAAACACTTTATTTTCTAGACTAACAGAATCAAACCTTCCATATTTTCCACCTTCAAAATACTTATATCTCTACACTTTCTTTGAGAAAACTTCAATCTTTCTAAATAAGACTAAAAGTTGACAATCTTTGTGAACTGTCCTTCCACATGATTTTTTTGGGGGTGAATGATACTAACTGGTATTAGTTCATAGCACTTTCAGGTATGTTATACACCAGTTCAGGTCTATTGCACATGTAAAAAACCTTTGTTTTTTATTGCAGGTGGGTGCTATAAGATGGGTGGCAAATCATTTCCATCAGAACCATCCACTTTGGATTGATTACATCCAAGAAAAGATAAAGGCAATCTATACAGAAAATCAGAGAAAGGATCTCATAGAAAACTGGGAAGACTATCTTGTTAAAGCTGTGAGTCCATTACGAAAAAATATGCCAAACACAACATTTGGAACAGGCGAGTCAAATTCTGATCTACAAGTCCAGTTCTGCATGTGGGTGAGTACAATACAAGTAGGTCAATCTTTTTGTTTACGGCCTGTGTACTGGAAAATACAGAAATGTAGAATAAGTACCCATGGTTAAGAAATTTTAAAAAATATAAATAAATAAATAATTATTTTTAGCTAACTGTGGATATTGAATTTCAGTTCCTCTGAAAAAATGCATTATGCTGATGTATCTACTAAACGGTGCAGAAATCTGCAGAAGATGTTATTAAGGATGCCAATCATACGCCTGAGTGGCAGCTCATTCTGAGCATCATGCTTGTTTCCATATATTCAGTAATTGCCTTCATTAACATTAGGGATCCTGTCCATTCTCATACCATGCTAGTTCTTATGGTAAGATTCTGTTTCTCCTGTCTTGTAGCATTTGCGCTCATTGAAAAAGTTCCTCTTAATTGAGCATAAACTTTCATTTATCCCGCTATGCAAGTCCTTAATAGTTCACGTAAAGACAATTCCATTCGAGTATATCCAATTACATGTCCAATAATTTTGACCTGCTTTTATTAATTTACAGGGCATGGTTGTAGTATCACTATCAATTTTGGCTGGCTTTGGACTCACTGCAGCAGTTGGGATAAAATTTACACCACTGGCAGGTTCAGTTGTACCCTTTCTAGCTCTTGGCCTAGGTAAGTCATCGTGAGTTTCAGAATTTTGCACATTCCTGTACATGGTTTTAGGTAAACCCTGATTTAAAGTAAATCACTACAAAACAATTATAGTTCTTCCTTCTTTTCATTAATCAAGAACATTATTGAACACGTATGAATTAGAAAGGATTGAAAAGTTAAAATTAATTAGAATACAGAGATGATGACCCTATGTAGACTGGCAGTTGAATTTATTTGATTCCCAGATGAATGCTTTTAATCATCTAGGCAAACTATACCTTTTCGCAGTTAATGAATCGACCAAGCTTGCCTCATGGAGGTTAGCCATAAGACTCTTACACAACTGTGAAACGAATATTTGTTGGTTATAAACTACTAACTTCCAAATCTTCAAAATCAGCAAGCTCTATCATCTCTTTCAGAATGTTATCTTCAGTGCTTTAGCTAAGGTGATGGTAGCTCTTCTGTTTATCATTTGCGCCATGAACAAACATTAATTGGTAATAATGCAAGCAGCTTACCACAGACTGATACAATTTATATCAGGTTCTCTTTCCAAAACAGCCTGAGAAAAGATTTAGTTTGATTATTCCCCTACTTTGACATCAGTATACGTTTCAGACATGAAAACTTAGTCTTAGAAAGAATGAAGTGATTTGCTGGTCTACAAATAGATAACCTTACATATGGAAAATTCCTCGTAAAGAAGGATCAATCTTGAATCGTGGACATAGTGCCACAACTATTATGTTATGTCTAAGCTTTAAATCATAAATAATGTGTACAGTGTACTTGCTCAGGGAAATGTCTATCATGTTTCAGCTTGAAACATTTCAGATTGTAATTTTTATGTAGAAGCTAAACACAAGCTATTGTAATGTGCAGGAATCGATGACATCTTTGTGCTTGTAACCATTCTGAGAAGTCACCTAACAAACCCACAATTGGAATCGTTGAACAGAGGCGGGTCATCAAAACCTGAAATCGAGATGAAACTTACTGTAGCCCTAGCAGGACCGTCACTTGTGCTTACAACCTTCTCAATTCTAGCATCATTCTTTATTTCCTCTGTGGTATGTCAACATTTTGGAAACTTTTGCTTATCATAGTTATCAAAAGGCCACACCTTGAACTTGGCCTGTTTCAGGCCCGTGTCAATGATCTATGGTTTGTATTGTAGAATCCAATGCTTATTGTTCGATGGTTCTGCTGGCAAATGGGCATCACAGCCTCAATTCATACATGTGGAATGCTGCTGATTTTTATTCCACTAATGTCAATTGATGCTCGACGGGTAAAGGTATATACTATATCAATTTGTGTTACGCTAAAACCTTAAAAAGGTCATAAATTGAGGACTCTTATTATTTGCCTTACCTAATTCTGACATTATTGGTTGTCTGACAGGCTGGTATTGTTGACCCATTTCTATGGTTATTTTGTGGATTGCGCAGACAAAAAGGTGAGACAATCAGAGTTTCCAGTACACAAGATAATTTGAGTAATGTCCAACAAATTACCATAAATAGCTCAATAGGACTGCTAGGTATATCAGAATCAGTACAGAGTACGAGTCAATAGGCATAAGTCATACCATTGTACTCGAAATAATCTCCATGTGTGGATATGGGCTTTGGTTAAACGTTTTACCTTTTTGGTTTTTTGGCTGGAATTCGGTGATGTAAATCTGGACAAAATCGCTATTTTCTGTTGTTTAAATTGCATTTTTGAATGCATAAATGGATTCAGCGTGCTGAAAAACCCCTATGACACTTGGATTATACAAACTTGGCCACTCAAATCTGCAGATCCAACCATTCATCACTGGATTTTGAACAAAATCAAATGGAAAAAATTGCCGAAAAACTTCCAAAAGGTAGAACGTTTAGAATACGCTGTGCATATGCATATAGAGAACAAAAAAAATGTACAAAAGGTAGCATGGGAGCAAATCTGATTATTTTCTTGGGAGAAAATAGTATAACGACCTAGGTCTCATAGTGCAAGCAATAATGCCAGAATACAGTATCGTCCTATGTAATCTGACACTTAGCAATCTTGAAAACTAACTTATTGAAATTATTCAGGCAAATTGGTTACTGGGCTTCTCTATTATCTACTTGTATCAGCTAATCATTCATTAGGTTGGCCAATTTGTTCTTCAAATAACTAACAAGTATATCATCATTTTCTGCCATTGATATAAAAGCTTGCTTCCTGTTTGATATGATGCGCATCTAAATTTATGGAGTAAAGGTGGCTGCCAGAAAATCTAAAAACTTGATAGAAATTGCTGTTTCTTTAACATGAAAAAATAAATGGAATGCTTTGAAGTTGGTTGTAAATTTAAAAGTGGCTTTGTACCTGTCATATTTTAATATCTAGTTAGAGTACATAAGTAAATACCCGAAACTAATATATTCTAATACTCACTAAATCTCACACACACCGCATACACGTGTGTGTATGTTCCTCTTCTATCCCTAAATAGATTTTTCATTATACTAACATTTAGCAAGCACGAGTAATGAAATAACATAAGCTAATAACTATTCAGTCATAGAGGAAAACCAATAATTCATAAAATTATGCATACTTTTCACCAACTAGGTTCCATGGCATAGAAATGGATCATTGGGACCCATTATGCACCAAAACACTGTCATGTTTAATGTTAAGAAAGAAAGTATTTTTAATGTCCACGAGGCTAAAAATAGCCTATGGGACAGATTGTTTTTCCATCTGGCTTTTGTATTCAGCCCTTTTCCTATGAAGTTTTACAATAACCGCTCCCAGCTTCTCGACAAACTCTTTGCTGAATAGATTATCCCAAGAACTAGCTGCCAGCGTACCTGCATAATTTTCTCTGCTGTCTTTGAAGGCCTCGCATTCTAAAATGAAATGTTTTTCTGTTTCCACTTTTCCGGAAGAGCACAAAATACATACTCTTTCCTCCCACATTTCTTTTGGCCTTTTCCAGCGCCCTGTTTCACAACGGAGTTGATAAGAATTAGTCCTTAATTGAGCAATAAGAATTTTAGATCTCCAAGAAATATTGGCCCCTATGTACGCCTTTTGCTAATGGTTATGAGTGGGGTTAAACTCTTCAATGTAGTACTTCTTTCTTCTTAATAGTAAATACACTACTATAAAGTGTTTATAACAATAGTTTCATGACAATGCAATACATGTGCACAATATAATGATCGTTGCCCTATTGTTATCCTTGTGTTGTTCATTGTCCTGTTCGCCCTTTGCCGTCTGCTACCCTAGGCAGATGTGTGACTCTCTGACTCCGTCATGCACAGGGGCGTTGGATGTCAATAAGTACAGAGGGAGACTCGTGTAGCTCCGTGGTGCTCATTCTCCCGAGCACTCCAAAGTTTTAAATCCCAATGCCTGTGCGACAGGGATTATACATATAGCGGCTTTTTTATATTGATTTTTTCGACTGGCCTCCCTCTTGCAAACAAATCACCCTCTACTTGAAACGAGTCAACTTCCATTTACGTTTTATTGTTACAGGCAGACCTGTAACGGTTTTTTATGGATTGAAGCCCTCTTTCTGTGGTGCGCCTCATTAAATTTGAGAGCTGGCCTTTGGCGATTCTGTTGCAGACTTCTTGCTTAGGGCACATTTTTTGGCATATTTTGTAGGAATTTATTCTTTATTTCGTCAATAATGCCGGTTATAGCCTCTCTAGTTATATTCATGATATATTTTTAAAAAATGGAATGGTAGGAGTTGTATGGTGGTTTAATCTGATGTTCACATAAATTTGGCAATAAAACTCAATATTTGATTTTCAAGATTGGACAATATATAGAGGCTGCAATTAAAGCTGCTACAATATGCAATGGGTGAACCAACAATGACTAATATAGCTTGCACAAAATAGTATAAAACTTGAGCAGTCAAACAAGGCTGTTATAAAACATTTCTGCAGAGAATTTATCAGCCTTATGGCTGTAACATATAATGTATCACAGCAGCAAAATCACCCAATGAAACTTACCCAAAAGTTGACCAAAAAGTGCACTATAACAAGTAGAACATGAGGGCAAAGTTTTAGCTTAAGTCTAGGGTTAGTTTGTGAGTTATTAGGGTTACAAGAGTTAGGGTTTCTACAGTGTTATGGTTGTAGGGTTAGTTTGTTAACAACAGCAAGAATTATTAAGAGAGAGGGGACGCCTGAATGAGGTAAGAAATCCTAGAGCTCAAAGAACAAAATCCGAGTGAGAGAACTTCAAGACCTTGACTTTTCACATTTACCAAGGCAACAAATTATTTCTCCAATGCAACAAGTGATGACTAGTGCCTTTAATGATTGGGTTAATAGAGTCAAGAAAAGAATAAGCTAGAGGTACTACCTCCTTGGGGGTGTAAATCCTCTCACTCCCCAAGGCAAGTATCCCTAGCTAGGGTTTAGACTAAGAGGGTGTATGCACTTATACTTCTCTTAGCAAACCCTTGTTAAATCAACAATACTTAATCAAAATTATGATGGAGACTAAGGTGGGGGTGTATTCCCTTATACTTCCCACCTAGCTCTAGCAACAATCAACCTTGACTTGAAACACAAATGATAGCACAATGCAGATTTTCTTACCAATTCAAGGAAAAGATGCTAAGATGAACCACCACAATAGCAAGAGAAAAGTCTTCCAAGGCTAGCGCATACCTCCACCAATCGATAACCAAGAAAGATAGCCATACACAAGAGCACAAGAGAGAAATAGACAAAGATAGAGAAAATTTCAGTCCAAGGCCTCTCCAAATGGGAGAGATATGATTCCAAATGAGATCTTATGATCTCTATTTATACAAAATGTCACTAACATAGTTTGTCCACATTAGCAAGGGTAAAACGTAAGACAAGGGGTCCACAACCCTTATCTTAACCCTTGCAACCAAATAATATTAAACAATTCATCTTTAAATTGACTTTTACACAAAAGGAAACCCTAACTTAAGGTGACATCACCCCTTTAGGGGACGTTTTGACACTAGGAGCAAGTCGTTGGAGTTGGAGATGCATCGTTAGGCCTCCAAAGGCCACATGTCAATCATCTAAGCAATCTCCTCATGGGCAAGGCCTTCTTCTCCTCAAAACTATTGAAATAATGTAACTGCAAAGAGTATTTTATTTATTATTGATGTATTATTCATTAGATCAATCCCCTTTTGCGGATTGATCATGTCAGGTATTGTAAATGACCAAATCCCCTTTTGCGGATTGGTCAAACCCTAATTGTAATAGGCAGAATGAGAAGTCGGCCCCCAAAATATATTAAAGTGGTTATAACCACCCAGAATGAGAAGTCGGCCCTGTCAGTGAAAAGACACCTCAGTTCAACACCTGCCAGATTGTATAAATAAGAGAGGCTAGCACCTCATTTGTTCACTCACTCACTTCTTCATCAGAGCGCAAGTTTTGGAGCTGCAGTTGAAGAAGAAGGAAGAGAGAGAGGCGCATTCTTGGGAGAGGACTTTCTGTATTGTTTGGTTTATTCTCTTGGCATTGTATTGGCTATCTATATTAAGGAAGTTTTTGCTAGGTTTTCTCCCCCATGAGGGTTTCCCAGGATAAATGATGTGTCTCTTGTGATTGTGTACTTCTCAGTGATCCTATCTATGCTATGGTTATCTAGTGAATTGAAAAGAAACCTAATAATAGCTTAAACCTTAACATGGTATCAGAGCTAAGCTGAAGAGAGCAACTTTCACAAGAAGAAGAAAAATGTCATTGTTGTCGTACATGCAAATTAGAGCTTTTTATTGAACAATAATTTCAACCCCAAAGTCATCTAGAAAAGTGCTCCGTACCTCAAGGAACACTTTGGCATCTTCAGCGCACCTTTTCAGTGGCTAGATCTCCCGAAAAGTGAAACCCTAGTTTTCACCAGGTACCATAAAACCAGAAGTACCAGAAAACCAAAAGTACCAGAAAACCAAAAGCACCAGTCCAGAAATCTGTTGATCAAGTTTGAAGGAGTAAAAGTTGGATTTTCTGAAATCTAACCACACCAGGCTACTCGCCTCAGCCAAGCGCACCTCCTGGTAAGTTCAGAATTCAATTTTGAGCACTTTCATTTTTCGATCATTTTCCTAAGGTCTAGGTAAAAGATGTTTGCAAGCACTAAGCTTGTTAACAAGCTAGAAGGTGTGGAAAACTTCCATGCCTGGAAGTATAGGATTGGACTCATTCTTGAAGAGAATGACTTAGCAAGATTTGTTAAAGAAGACGTACCAGAACCCGTCGATGCTGTAGATAAAGCAAAGCACCAAAAGGACATAATTAGGGCTAAAAGAATCATTGTAGATTCTATCAAAGATCACTTGATTCCTCAAGTGTCTTCAAAGAAGACTCCAAAAGAAATGTTTGAGGCCCTAACCAAGTTATATGAAGGAAAGAACATAAATCGGAAGATGAATCTAAGAACTCAACTCAAGAATACAAGGATGCAAAAAGGATAATCGATCCAGGAATATTTCTCCAGAATATCTCAATTCAAAGAATAGCTAGAAGCAATTGGAGATACTATAGATGAAGAAAAACTCATAATGACAACCCTTAATGGTCTCACAAGACCTTGGGATGCATTCATCCAAACTATTTGTGCCAGAACGGAGAAACTAAAATTTGATAGTTTTTGGGAAGAATGTATTCAAGAAGAATCAAGAGTAGCTAACCGAGAAGCTCTACTATCAAGAGATGAAGATCAAGCCCTAGCTACCCACACTAAAGGAGGAAGAAAGAAGTCTTACTTCGAGAAAGAAACTCATAAAGAGTCTCAATCCCAAAACAAATTCATACATAAAGAATCTCAACCAAAGAGATTCCAGAAGAAAGGACAAAGAAAAGAAAGAGATTTCTCATTTTACCAATGCTACCATTGTGACAAGATGGGACATATTGCGAGACATTGTCCAGCCAAACGAGAAGAATACAAGAGGAAAAACAAGAGGCATCATGCCCATGTAGTTGAAGATGAAGAGCCACCCACAAAGATGGTAAAAGAACGAATTGAAGACTATGTCTTGATCTCAGCCCTCTCAGGATCAGTATCACCTGGAGAGGATACTTAGCTCATTGATAGTGGTGCTTCCAAGCACATGACAGGTGAAAGAGACATTCTCTCTTGCCTTTCAGAAAAGAAGTTTTCTCAGAAAGTTACACTTGGAGACGATTATCAATACCCTATCAAGGGAGTAGGAGAATCAAACTACAAGTTGAATTCAGGGACTCCAATGAAGATGAAGGATGTACTCTATGTACCAGGTTTGAAAAAGAACCTACTCTCCATATCAGCTTTAGAAAAGAAAGGCTTCAGAGTTGCCTTTATAGATGGAGAAGTTCTTATGTGGGCCAAAGGAAAAACCATGAAAGAAGCAATCGTTATTAAAAAAGAAGAAGGTGTCTTGTACAAGCTAAAGGGTCACTCAGAAGCAGCCATGAACCACGCCATTGAGAATCCATGTGAACTTTGGCATAGAAGATTAACCCACATCAACTACAAAGCATTATTGTATGTAAGCAAGGCAGTCACAGGTCTACCAAAACTCAAAGTTGAGCATGAAGGTGTGTGCAATGGATGTGCGCAAGGGAAGAACACCAAGAACCCTTTTCCGAAGAGAGACAGTAAAGTAGAAGGAGTATTAGAACTCATTCACTCAGATGTGTGTGGCCCAATTCCATCATCCTCCATCAATGGGTATGTATACTATGTATCTTTTATTGATGAATATTCTCGTAAAACTTGGATTTACTTTTTGAAATCAAAAGATGAAGTGTTCAGTGAATTCAAGGAATTCAAAGCCTTGATAGAGAATCTTTCTGAAAGAAAGATCAAGATACTCAGGTCAGATAATGGAGGAGAATACACCTCAAAAGAATTTGTAAACTTTTGCAAAGATGTCGGGATCAAGAGGGAGCTCACCACTTCCTACAATCCTCAACAAAATGGTGTAGCAAAAAGGAAGAACGGAGCTATAATGGAAGCAGTGAAGACCATGATCCATGATCAAGATCTTCCAATGTGCTTATGGGCAGAAGCATAAAAAACGACAGTATATGTACAAAACCGATTGTCGCATAGTGCACTTGGGTTCAAGACCCCTGAAGAGATGTTCTCCGGAAAAAAGCCAGAAGTAAGCCATCTCAAAATATTTGGCTGCCTAGTATTTGTACATATTCCAAAAGAGAAGAGAAACAAGATGGACCCTTTAGGAAAGAAGGGAATATTTGTTGAATACTGTGAGGTCTCCAAGGCCTTCAGAGTTTATATACCAGGTCACCATCATATTGAGATCAGCAGGGATGTGACCTTTGATGAAGATGCAGCACTCAAGAAATCAAAAAGATGCCAGCTTGAAGAAGTATATGAAGAGGAACCTGTAGCTCCCAGAGTTGCAGAACCAGTGAGGGAAGTCATAGCTTCACCTGATGAAGAAATTCTAGAAGATCATGACATAGTAGAATTTCAAGAACCTCCCCAGATGACGATCTCCCACAAGAGAAAGCCATCTTGAGAAAGGGAACGTATTCAACATGGAGAGAAGTATGGTGTCCCCGAAGGAACTATGAGACAAGTGAAGAGACCTAAGCCATTCTCCAGTTATATGGCTTTGATGTGTGATCTCTTAGAGAAGGAGCCTACCTGCTTTGAAGAAGCCATTCAGAAGAAAGAATGGTCAGATGCCATGACAGAAGAATATCAATCCATCATAAAGAATGATGTATGGGAAATAGTTCCCAGACCGAAGAGCAAGGATGTGGTATCTTCGAAATGGATTTTCAAAATAAAACATGTTGTTGCTAGAAGTATTGAGAAGTATAAAACAAGGTTTGTCGCTCGTGATTTTTCTCAAAATGAAGGCATTGACTATGAAGAGACATTTTCTCCTATAGCCAGATACACTTCGATCAGAACCATCATAGCCCTTGCAGCTAAGATGAAGTGGAAGTTACACCAGATGGACGTAAAGACAACTTTCCTAAATAGTGTCATTGAAGAAGAAGTGTATATAGAACAACCTCAAGGATTTGAAGTTGAATAAATGAAGACTCATGTCTGCAAGTTGAAGAAGGCTCTGTACGGATTGAAGCAAGCTCCTAGAG
>CBVK0100005532.1:0-15393 GCA_900067695.1 Picea abies | reverse complement strand
AGGTTAAACACATTTAAACTCAGAGTGAGCATAAGAATTACTGTTATTATAAATAATGAATGGCTTTAACATTAATTCATATGCACAATAGAGTACATGATAATTATAAATACACAGACATGCAGTAACATAATTGAAACATCGTCTAGTACTTATCTTTGAAAACGGTGGTAATTTCACCAACTAGGTGCAGGCCTTCCATGAGCCTCCCATCCTTAGACCGTGCTGCTCATCAATCTCAGCAGTAGGTCACCCCCAAGATGGGACTAAGCTCCACCCCAAGGCAAGGAATCCTAGGCTAGGCTGAGGTTACAGGGAAAACACATGAGCACAAGGAAGGAATTCTCTCCCAAGAACCACTCATACTCACTGCCCACAGAATCTCCTTCCCCACATGCCTGTTCCACCCTAGGAGTATACACCTTTTCTGTCACCTAGATAGTCCTTCGACTGCTAACCTCCCTTGCCTTGGGTTTCATCAATAGGCCAGACCGGAATTGTCTGAGCTCTGCGGCAACTACAGGGTTCCATCTAAGAGCTCTCTCCTTCCTCAGCACACTCTCTCACCTAGAGAGAGTCGCTCATAGGTCAAGAAACCTATTCTTCCAACTTCAACCACCTCTCTCACCTAGAGAGAGTGTTGTATGACTAGCCAACAAGCCACATAAGGTCAAACACTACATGTCCACCACAGTCAACAGGAATCCAGACATGAACACCCCCAGGCAGTAATAGACAGGTGCAACAACATAACCAGGCTTAGCAGGGATGAGACACTTCTGTTTTCTCAATCCAACAGCACGGGATAGACTCATGCTCTCATTCTCAGGGATGCGTGACAAGTTGTCCACGCAGGGGTCGACTCAGACTTAACGGTTCACAACCGAAGGGGTGTACCAGCCTTCTAGAAGAAAATATAGACACGAGCCTTTTTGTTTCAGAGCACATGAGGGTATCTCTTCCAGAGGTCGGACGGGTTCACGCTCAGACGGTCAGGTAGAATGGAGGAGGAACCCCCAACACAACTCATCTCAACCATTTTATTTGCATGTGCCTGGGTTGACACTTGTCATCCATGCAACTGCATGGTTTCCTTCAACATGTGTTCCTTCCATTTGGAAGTTGCTTTTCCTTCCAAAATAACTTAGGATAAAACATATTATTCACATGTCTTTTGGAATAATATTAAAATATTATTCCCCAAGGACTTAATCCCCTAGGCTCAACACTTAGTCCCTCTTCCTACCTTTCAGACCCTAATCCCTTGCCCACTTTGTGGAATCTTAGTCCCCCATCACTCATTCATCATGATTGGTCTGCACACGGCAGTGTTTATATTTTTTATTAATGTTCTGCATAGATACATGTACAAAATCAGGCTCTTGGCCTTCAACAGTTAGGCTCTCTGGCCTAACAATTATATAAGCCCACCAACTTATATAAACTTGGCTCACCAGCCTATAAAACATAATTACAATTCATTTCAGAAACATGATTTACAACAGGGCTTGGCCTTGGGGACATTACAATCCCCCTCCCCTTATTTCTGCACTGTCCTCAATGCAACTTTACACAGCTTCTGCAAGATTTTCAAAATTTTAAAAAACATGCGTGTACTTTGCCTGCCTAACATCTTCATGCTCCCATGTTGCATCCTCAGGACCGTACCAGGTCCACTGGACCTTTACAAGCTTTATAGCTCGATTCTGGAGCTATTTTGTTTTCCTATCCAATATGTGCATAGGATGCACTTGTAGGACACCTTCTGGTTCCACCTGAATCACATTCCAGTCAATAACATGATTAGCATCAGGTATATATTTCTTAAGCAATGAAACATGAAACACATTATGTACAGTCATAGATGCAAGTAATGCAAGCATGTATGCAACTAGCCCAATCATTTCCAGGATTTCAAATGGCCCACAAAATCTTGCTGCCAACTTGGCGCAACTTCCCAACTTCAGGGAACTCCTGTTAGTTTTCAATTTTAGGAAAACATGATCACCCACTTTGAATTCTTGGTGGGTTCTGTTCTTATCAGCATAACTTTTCTGCTTGTCCTGGGCAACTTTCAAATTTTGTTTAATTTTTATCATTTGGTCCTCCATCTCCTTGAGCAACTTTGGCCCAACTACTACTCTGTCAGCTGGATTATCCCATCTCATTGGAGTGTTTCACTTTCTTCCATAAAGTGCTTCAAATGGGCTCATCTTCAACGATGCATGATACCCATTATTGTAGGCGAATTCTACCAAATGCAAGTAGTCTTCCCATCTTGCTGGTTTGTCCATCACGTACATTCTCAACATGTCCTCTATTACTCTATTCACCCTCTCTGTCCGTCCATTAGACTCAGGATGATACGCTGTACTAAAATTCAGATTCGTTATGAATCCTTTGAACAGTCCTTTCCAAAAATTCGAGGTGAATTTTGGGTCCCTATCAGACACAATCGTTTTAGGAATTTCGTGCAAGCATGCCACTTCTTTTAAGAAGATGTCAACAACATTTGCTTCCTCGTGAGTGGTTTTCAGTGGCATAAAATGGGCATATTTTGTAAGCTTGTCCACCAAAACCATGATCGAATGATGTTGCTTGCTTGTTCTG
The DNA here is from genome assembly GCA_900067695.1 of Picea abies. NCBI lineage: Eukaryota > Viridiplantae > Streptophyta > Pinopsida > Pinales > Pinaceae > Picea > Picea abies. The sequence continues at coordinate 12,783 of CBVK0100005532.1, read as the reverse complement.
GGCAATCCTGTAATAAAATCCATGGTCACCACTTCCCACTTCCATTCAGGAATGGGTAAAAGTTGCAGCAACCTGGCTGGGTGCCTATGCTCAGCCTTAACTTTCTAGCATTCCATGCATCTAGTGATGTATTCAACTATCTCCCTCTTCAAACCCGACCAAAAGTAATGGCTTTTGACTGCTGCAATAGTATTCTGATATCCAGGGTGTCCAACATAAGTCACGTTATGAATTTCTCTTAGAATCACAAGTTTCAAACCTTGGACATTGGGTATATACACTCTATTTTTATACAAAATTATTCCATTAGCTCCCAAGATGAAATTTCCCTCTTTCTGTGGTCTCTCACGCTATTGTAGCTTTGCTACTAAGTCTATGTACTGCAAATCAACATTTGTAGCTTCCAAAATTTTACCCTTGATATCAATCATGTACATGCTAATGGTTGTAGCATGTAATTCATGCACTTTTCTACTGAGTGCATCAACCACCTTGTTTTCCTTCCCCTTGATATGCTTGATATCAAAGTCATATTCACACAGAAACTCCAACCACCTGCTTTGTCTAGCGTTTAAGGTTGTCTTCTCAAACAAATATTTCAGACCATGGTGGTCTATTCTCAATTCAAATCTTCTTTCCATGAGGTAATGTCTCCATTTCCTCAGAGCGTGGATGATTGCTGCCAGCTCCAAATTGTGAGTGGCATAATTATTTTCATGCTCTTTCAATTTCCTGGACTCATAACAAATTACAAATCCATCTTGGCTGAGAACTCCTCCCAACCCTTCCTTACATGCATATGTGCACACCACGAAATCCATATCTGGATTTGCAATTCTCAGGATTGGAGCATTGGTTAATAGCTACTTCAATCGCTGGAAACTCTCTTCACACTCTTCGGTCCACTAAATCATTTTCTCCTTCCTTTGCAAGGAAGTGATAGGGTGAGCTATCTTTGAGAACCCTGCGATAAACCTTCTATAATATCCCACCGGACCCATAAAGGATCTAACTTCTGTCACATTCCTTGGTGCTGACCATTCTCGTATGGCCTCAAATTTCTCAGGATCCACAGCGATCCCTTCTTCTGAAACAATATGTCCCAAGTAATGGATCTGTCTTTGATAAAATGAGCATTTGCTCAACTTGGCATATAGCTGGTGTTCTCTCAACACTTGCAGCACCATCCTTAGTTGTTGTTCATGCTCTTCCTCTGACCTGGAATACACCAAGATGTCATCCAGGAAGACTATGACAAACTTGTCTAAATAGGTCTTGAATACACCATTCATCAAGCACATAAAAACAATAGGTGCGTTTGACAGTCCAAATGGCACCACTGTGAACTCGTAATGACTGTACCTTGTTCTAAAGGCGGTCTTTCTAATATCCTCTTCCTTTATTCTTACTTGGTGATATCTTGATCTGATATCTATCTTTGAAAATATTTTCGCACTCTTCAGCTGATCCAAAAGATCATCGATCCTCGATAGGGGATACTCGTTCTTGACAGTTACCTTGTTCCACTGCCTAAAATCAATGCACAACCTCAATGTCCCATCCTTCTTCTTAACGAATAGGACTGGGGCACCCCAAGGTGACATGATGGGGTGAATGTACCCCTTCTTCAGAAGCTCTTCGAGCTGCAATTACAACTCTTTCAACTCTGGCGTACTCATTCTATAAGGAGCTTTCGACACCGGAGCTGCTCCAGGCATCAAATTTATAGAAAAATCGATGTCTCTCTTCGAGGGTAGTCCATGTACCTCCTGAAATACATCCTTGAACTCTGTGAGTACCTCATGGTCTCCAATTCTTGAGACTTCATCTCTGGATGCTTCCTCCACATAGGCTGCAAATAATTGACAGCCTTTCCTGTAACACTTCTTCAGTTTTATGGCTGAGATTTCTCTAATAGCCATAGCTCTGGGAATTCCTTGGACTATTTTTCAATTTCCTTCCTCATCTAGGCATGTAAGCCTCTTGTTATGATAGTCCAGGAGGGCATGGTGCTGGTCCAACTAGTCCATCCCAATTAAGTAGTCATAAGAGCCTAAAGGCAGAACATTCAATTCAACCTTTGTGCTCAATCCATTCATGTCTATCGAACATAATTTAACCAATTCATTGACCTTCCTCTTGGTTCCTGTAGCCAAATGCACTAACCAAGACCTTTCATGTTTGCTTCTTGATAAATGAAAACTTTCCACCACCCTAGGATCTACATAACTATGGCTAGCCCCATAATCAATTAAAATAATGAATGGTTGGTTGTCGATCATACCTTCCACTTCAATCATGTGTGATTGAAATTCTGCTTGCTTGTTGTCTAGGGCTGCATAGATCCTTGGCATCCTATTGCCCATATCCTCCACTATTTCATCTTGCTGAACATTGTGGATGGTTCTCACTTTATCTTTTCTGTGGGGGCAGTCCTTGTACCTATGGTTCCCTTTACAGCCCCAACACTCCATAGGTGGCGGTCTGGGCATTTTCTCACCCACTTCAGCCTTCCTGGGCTCTCTGAAAGATGGCTGTCCCTGAGGACTGTTTCTGAAAAAAGGAGGCTTGTTTCCCTTCTGCCTCTGCTCTTTCCTAAACTTCTTCTGATCATCCCAAGCCTTCTAAAAATTAGGTCTTTCTCTTTGCTCTTCATATAAGCATTTATCCCTTCTTATTGTTTCTTCCATAGTCTTAAGATCATCATACTAAATCTTATCACCAATGGCAGGTGGCAGTCCACTCAAATACCTCTAAATCTTGACAGCCTCATCTTTGATGAATGGAACATACTTCAGTAGTTCCAAGAAACTTTGTTCGTATTCATCAATGGCCATGCTTCCTAGCTTGAGTTCGAAGAACTCCTTCATCTTTCTGTCATAGTATCTTTTAGTCAAGTATTTATTCTCGAAATACCTCTTGAACTCCTTCCAAGTGATATCTTTCTCACTAATGTGTTGCACCTGTACAAAATGATCCCACCACATGGATGCTTTTATTTTTAATTGATACATCACAATTCTTCCTTCTGCATGAGAGAAATAATTCTATAGTTGGAAATATTTCCTCATGCCAAGCAACCATGTTTCGACATCTTCCTCCTTCTTATGTTCTCCATCAAATGTAAGAAGCTTAATCTTATTCATCTCCCCTTTCAATTCATCCATCCCGGATCTCCTGTGCTTTCTAGTAGGATATGGGCTTGAACTACTGTGTGATTCCTTACCAGAATTCTTTGGGGAGCAACGATGATGTTTGTTACCACTCCTTGATCCTCTTTTTCTCTCAGGGGTCCTAGCACTTCTTGATCTTGTTTTCCTCTCAGGGGTCCTATGACTCTCTGTCTTGCTTGAGTCACTCCCCTTCTCCAATTTCCTTTCTATTCTTTCCAGGCTCTTCAACATCTTTAAGTTGAATTCACCTTGTTTATCCCTGACCCTCATGAGCTTTCAGCAATCGGCTCGACGAGCCTAGGCATATTTCTACAATCTTTCAATGAGTTTCATCATATGTCCTTCATTATCCATCTCTTTTTCGTGCCCATTAGATTTTGATCCTTCGACTCCCAAGTTGACATCCCTTCCTACCCTTTCGTCCTCTGTTTCAGAGGCAACCTGTACGTTTTCCATTTCTATACTCAGCATAGATTCACGATTGACATAACACTCATTGAACTCTGCACACACAATGTGCAATCAACCACAGTTTGTTAGGCCCTTAAATGCTCAAGAAACATACAACACTCATAAACCAACATGAACAAGAAAAATGTTTCGATTCCATTAAGTTTTCTGAGCTCTGTTTGGCTCTACGAATTTCGAGACTTCTGGTTTTGGGGTCTCGGTCCAGGAGACTCTCATACTCGCTTTTGGGTGATAGCTCCCTATTTCTCCCCACCCTTGTAACCAAAGGTACCTTTCACAAATTTGCGATCTCGCGAGTTCGCGAGTCAAAGACCCTCGACTCTTCTTCCTCGAAACGTCGATACCTAAGATGTGATACGGGTATAGCTCCCTCCTCTATAGCACCTACTACATATAACTATAGGCTAGGGCTAAGTTATAGCACCTCTTGCAACTCATGACTTCGCGAGTTGGAGTGTTGAGCCCTCATGATCCTCCTTTGTGAATCCCAAAATCCTTATTTACTTTACCCTCCGGGCCCACATAGGACAACTGTCTCCACATCTACAGTGGTGAGTGGCACCCTCAAGAGGGTCCATGTTATCTATGGTGATGTCATTGGGTCCCACCATGCTCACTTTTCTTTTGTCCCACTGGCACGTTGTACACACCCATGTGTTTGCATTCATTCCAAGTGAAATCCAATGATTAGACCTTTCTCAAATCTACGGTGCAGATCCTTTCGACATTTCGGGCATCGGGAATTCATGCATCCAGACCTCTCAAACTTCCATTCGTCGAAATCCTAAAAATTTTGTCTACCCCTCCACTTGATCCAATGATCAAGTTCCTATCTTACGATCTATGGTGTAGATCATTTCAGAATTTCGAGTTTCGCTATTTCGCGACTTGCGAAAATAAGGTTCTTCCCTTTTGGTTTCCTGGGTGCCAAAACATCGTCCAACAACCATGTGTTCCCCCCAATGGATGGTCTCGATGAATTTGGGGTTTCGCGTATCATGATTTCCACGTTCCTGTGCAACTCCAAAGGGTTTTTAAACCCTACACACATTTTCTAGATCTGACGGTCACGAGGGTTCTCCTTTCCCTCGAACAGATCCTACGGATCCAACACTTCTGGTGTGGAGTCCTCTCTCCCTATGGCCAGATACCACATCGGCTACAGTTTCATAACACCGCTACACCTCCTGAGCTTGGTAACATGGTCAAGTAACTCCTTGACACTCAGGAGCATTCAAAGGTTCGAAATTGGTCCTCTAGACACAATTTCTCCTCAAACCCTCGATCCAAATACCACTCAACTGGCCCATCTAGGCTCAGCATTGAAACCTTGGCTCTCATACCATACTGTAACACTCTTTCATTTGAAGCTGTAATGCTCTGATACCATACTGTAACACTTCTTTCATTTGAGGTTGTAACTCCCTGATACCATACTGTAACACCCCCTTTTCCATCAGTCGGGCAGGCGCTACTTCACAGAATAACAATCTCATGCATTTAAAACAGGTTAAACACATGTAAACTAAGAATGAGCATAAGAATTATTGTTATTATAAATAATCAATGGCTTTAACATTAATTCATATGCACAACAGAGTACATGATAATTATAAATACACAGCCATGTAGTAACATAATTGAAACATCATCTGGTACTTATCTTTGAAAACAATGGTACTTCCACCAACCAGGTGCAGGCCTTCCATGAACCTCCCAGCCTTGGACCATGCTGCTCATCAAGCTCAGCAGTAGGTCACCCCCAAGCTGGGACTAAGCTCCACCCCAAGGCAAGAAATCCTAGGCTAGGCTAAGGTTACAGGGAAAACACATGGGCAAAAGGAAGGAATTCTCGCCCAGGAACCACTCATACTCACTGCCCACAGACTCTCCTTCCCCAGATGCTTGTTCCACCCCAGGAGTATACGCCTTCTCTGTCAGCTAAATAGTCCTTCAGCTGCTAACCTCCCTTGCCTTGGGTTTCAGCAACAGGCCGGAACGGAATTCTCCGAGCTCTACTGCAGCTACAGGGTTCCTTCAAGGAGCTCTCTCCTTTCTCAGCACACTCTCTCACCTGGAGAGATTCGCTCTCAGGTCAAGCAACCTATTCTTCCAACTTCAACCACCTCTCTCACCTGGAGAGAGTGTTGTACGACTGGACAACAAGCCACACAGGGTCAAAGACAACACGTCCACCACAGTCAACAGGAATTTAGAAATGAACACCCCTGGGTAGCAAATAGACATGTGCAACAACATAACTAGGCTTAGCAGGGATGGGACACTTCTATTTTCTCAATCCGACAGCACAGGATAGACTCACGCTCTGGTTCTCAGGGATGCGTGACAAGTTTTCCATGCAGGGGTCGACTTAGACTTAACGGTTCACAACCAAAGGGGTGTACCAGCCTTCCAGAAGAAAATATAGACACAAGCCTTTTTGTTTCAGAGCACACGAGGGTATCTCTTCCAAAGGTCAGACGGGTTCACGCTCAGACGGTTAGGTAGAATGGAGTAGGAACCCCCAACACAGCTCATCTCAACCATTTTATTTGCATGTGCCTAGGTTGACACTTGTCACCCATGCAATTGCATGCGTTCCTTCCATTTGGAAGTTGCTTGTGCCTCCAAAAGAACTAAGGATAAAACATATTATTCACATGTCTTTTGGAATAATATTAAAATATTATTCCCTAAGGACTTAAGCCCCTAGGCTCACCAGTTAGCCCCTCTTCACAACTTCCAGCGCCTAATCCCTTTCCCACTCTGTGGAAGCTTAGTCTCCCATCACTCATTCATCATGGTCGGTCTACACGAGGTGGTGTTTATATTTTTTATTAATGTTCTGCATAGATACATGTAAAAAATCAGGCTCTTGGCCTTCAACACTTAGGCTCTCTGGCCTAACAATCACATAAGCCCACCAACTTATATAAACTTCACTCACCAGCCTATAAAACATAATTACAATTCATTTCAGAAACATGATTTACAATAGGGCTCGGCCTTGGGGACATTACAATCAGCCTCGCGTTATTTCTGCACTTTCCTTAGTGCAACTTTACACAAAGTCTGCAAGCTTTTCAAAATTTTCAAAAACATGCGAGTACTTTGCCTGCATAACATCTTCATGCTTCAATGTTGCGTCCTCAGGACCGTACCAGGTCCACTGGACCTTTACAAGCTTTATAGCTCGATTCCAGAGCTGTTTTATTTTCCTGTCCAATATGTGCACAGGATGCACTTGCAGGACACCTTTTGGTTCCACCTGAATCACATTCCAATCGATAACATAATTAGCATCAGGTATATATTTATTAAGAAATGAAACATGAAACACATTATGTACATTCATAGATGCAGGTAATGCAAGCATGTATGCAACTGGCCCAATACTTTCCAGGATTTCAAATGGCCCACAAAATCTTGCTGCCAACTTGGCGCAACTTCCTAGCTTCAGGGAACTCCTGTTAGTTTTCACTTTCAGGAAAACATGATCACCCACTTTGAATTCTCGATGGGTTCTATTCTTATCAACATAAATTTTCTTCCTGTCCTAGGCATCTTTCAAATTCTGTTTAATTTTTATCATTTTGTCCTCCATCTCCTTGAGCAACTTTGGCCCAACTACTACTCTATCAGCTGGATTATCCCATCTCACTGGAGTGTTTCACTTTCTTCCATAAAGTGCTTCAAATGGGCTCATCTTCAACGATGCATGATACCCATTATTGTAGGTGAATTCTACCAAATGCAAGTAGTCTTCCCATCTTGCTGGTTTGTCCATCATGTACATTCTCAACATGTCCTCTATTACTCTGTTCACCCTCTCTGTCTATCCATCAGACTCGGGATGATACGCTGTACTAAAATTCAAATTCGTTATGAATCCTTTGAACAACCCTTTCCAGAAATTTGAGGTGAATTTCGGGTCCCTATCAGACACAATCATTTTAGGAATTTCGTGCAAGCGTGCCACTTCTTTTAATAAGATGTCAGCAACATCTACTACCTTGTGAGTGGTTTTCAGTGGAATAAAATGGGCAACTTTTGTAAGCTTGTCCACCACAACCATGATCGAATCATGCTGCTTGCTTGTTCTGGGCAATCCTGTAGTAAAATCCATGGTCTCCACTTCCCACTTCCATTCAGCAATGGGTAAAGGTTGCAGCAACCCTGCTGGGTGCCTATGCTCATCCTTAAATTTCTAACATTCCATACATCTGGCAATGTATTCAGTGATCTCCCTCTTCAAACCCGGCCAAAAGTAATGGCTTTTGACTGCTTCCATAGTCTTCTGATATCCAGGGTGTCCATCATAAGTCACGTTATCCATTTCTCTTAGAATCACAAGTTTCAAACCTTGGACATTGGGTATATACACTCTGTTTTTATACATAAGTATTCCATCAGCTCCCAAGATGTAATTTCCCTCTTTCTTTGGTCTCTCACGCTATTGTAGCTTTTCTACTAAGACTCTGTACTGCAAATCAACATTTGTAGCTTCCAAAATTATACCCTTGATATCATTCATGTACATGCTAATGACCGTAGCATGTAATTCATGCACTTTTTTGCTGAGTGCATCAGCCACCTTGTTTTCCTTCCCCTTGATATGCTTGATATCAAAGTCGTATTCACACAGAAACTCCAACCACCTGTTTTTTCTAGCGTTTAAGGTTGGCTTCTGAAACAAATATTTCATACCATGGTGGTCTGTTCTCAATTCAAATATTCTTCCCATGAGGTAATGTCTCCATTTCCTCAAAGCGTGGATGATTGCTGCCAACTCCAAATCATGAGTGGCATAATTCTTTTCATGCTCTTTCAATTTCCTGGACTCATAACAGATTACAAATCCATCTTGGCTGAGAAATCCTCCCAACCCTTCCTTACACGCATCTATGCACACCACGAAATCCATATTTGGATTTGCAATTCTCAAGATTGGAGTGCTGGTTAACAACTACTTCAATCGCTGGAAACTCTCTTCACACTCTTCAGTGCACTGAAACTTTTTCTCCTTCTTTCGCAAGGAAGTGATAGGGTGAGCTATCTTTGAGAACCCTGTGATAAACCTTCTATAATAGCCCACCGGACCCATAAAGGATATAAATTATGTCACATTCATTGGCACTGACCATTCTCGTATGGCCTCAACCTTCTCAGGATCGACAACGATCCCTTCTTCTGAAATAATATGTCCCAAGTAATGGATCTTTCTTTGATAAAATGAGCATTTTCTCAACTTGGCATACAGTTGGTGTTCTCTCAACACTTGCAGCACCATCCTCAGCTATTGTTCATGCTCTTCCTCTGACTTGGAATACACCAAGATGTCATCCAAGAAGAGTATGACAAACTTGTCTAAATAGTTCCTCAATACACCATTCATCAAGCACATAAAAACAGCAGGTGCGTTTGACAGTCCAAATGGAACCACTATGAACTCGTAATGACCGTACCTTGTTCTAAAGGTGGTCTTGCTGATATCCTCATCCTTTATTCTTACCTAGTGATATCCTAATATGAGATCTATCTTCGAAAATATTTTCACACCCTTCAGCTAATCGAAAAGATCATCGATCCTCGACAGGGGATACTTGTTCTTGACAGTTACCTTGTTCAACTGTCGAAAATCAATGCACAACCTCATCATCCCATCCTTCTTCTTCACGAACAGGACCGGGGCACCCCAAGGTGACAGACTGGGGTGAATGTACCCCTTCTTTAGAAGCTCTTCGAGCTACAATTGCAACTCTTTCAGCTCTAGCGTACTCATTCTATAAGGAGCTTTCAACACCGGAGCTGCTCCAGGCATCAAATTTATAGAAAAATCGATGTCTCTCTTCGGAGGTAGTCCAGGTACCTTCTGAAATACGTCCTTGAACTCTATGAGTACCTCATGGTCTCCAATTCTTGAGACTTCATCTTTGGATGCTTCCTCCACACATGCTGCAAATAATTGACAGCCTTTCTTGTAACACTTCTTCAGCTGTATGGCTGAGATTTCTCTAATAGCCATAGCTCTGGGAATTCCTTGGATTGTTTTTCGATTTCCTTCCTCATCCAGGCATGTAAACCTCTTGTTATGATAGTCTAGGAGGGCATGGTATTGGTCCAACCAGTCCATCCCAATTAAGCATTCATAAGAGCCTAAAGGCAGAACATTCAATTCAACCTTTGTGCTCAATCCATTCATGTCTATTGAACATGATTTAACCAATTCATTGACCTTCCTCTTGGTTCTTGTAGCCAACTGCACTAACCAAGACCTTTCATGTTTTCTTCTTGATAAATGCAAACTTTCCACCACCCTAGGATCTACATAGATATGGCTAGCCCCAGAATCAATTAAAATAATAAATGGTCGGTTGTTGATCATACCTTCCACTTCAATCATGTGCGATTGAAATTTTGCTTTCTTGTTGTCTAGGGCTGCATAGATCCTTGGCATCCTACTGCCCATATCCTCCACTGTTTCATCTTGCTGAACATTGTGGATGGTTCTTGCTTTATCTTTTCTGTGGGAGCGGTCCCTGTACCTATGGTTCCCTTTACAGCCCCAACACTCCATAGGTGGCGGTCTGGGCATTTTCTCACCCACTTCAGCCTTCCTGGGCTCTCTAAAAGATGGCTCTCCCTGAGGACTATTTCTAAAAAAAGGAGGTTTGTTTCCCTTCTGCCTATCCTCTTTCCTAAAATTCTTCTGATCATCCCAAGCCTTCCGAAAAGTAGGCCTTTCTCTTTGTTGTTCATATAAGAATTTATCCCTTCTTATTGTTTCTTCCATAGGCTTAGGATCATCATACTGAATCTTGTCACCAAATGCAGGTGGCAGTCCACTCAGATACCTCTGAATCTTGACAGCCTCATCTTTGATGAATTTAACATACTTCAATAGTTCCAAGAAACTTTGTTTGTATTCATCAATGGTCATGCTGCCTAGCTTGAGTTCGAAGAACTCCTTCATCTTTCTGTCATAGTATCTTTTAGTCAGGCATTTATTCTCGAAATACTTCTTGAACTCCTTCCAAGTGATATCTTTCTCACTAATTTGTTGCACCTGCACAAACTGATCCCACCACATGGATGATTTTCCTTTCAATTTATACATAACAATTCTTCCTTCTGCATGAGAGGAATAATTCTACAGTTGGAAATATTCCTCATGCCAAACAACCATGTTTGGATATCTTCCTCCTTCTTATGTTCTCCATCAAATGTAGGAGGCTTAATCTTATTCATCTACCCTTTCAATTCATCCATCCCGGATCTCCTGTGCTTTCTGTTAGGAAATGGGTTTGAACTACTGTGTGCTTCCTTACCAGAATGCTTTGGGGAGTGACGATGATGTTTTCTACCACTCCTCGATCTTATTTTTCTCTCAGGGGTCCTGGCACTTCTTGATCTTATTTTCCTCTCAGGGTTCCTGTGACTCTCTGTCTTGCTTGAGTCACTCCCCTTCTCCAATTTCCTTTCTATTCTTTCCAGGCTCTTCAACATCTTTAAGTTGAATTCACCTTGATGATCCCTAACCCTCATGAGCTTTCAGCTATCGGCTCAGCGAGCCTGGGCATATTTCTACAATATTTCAATGAGTTTCATCATATGTCCTTCATTATCCATCTCTTTTCCGTGCCCATTAGATTTTGATCCTTCGACTCCCAAGTTGACATCCCTTCCTACCCTTTCGTCCTCTGTTTCAGAGGCAACCTGTACCTTATCCATTTCTATACTCAGCATAGATTCACAGTTGACCTGAAACTCGTTGAACTCTGCACAGAAAATGTGAAATCAACTGAATTTTGTCAGTCCCTTAAACGTTCAAGAAACTTACAACACTCATAAACCAACATGAACAAGAAAAACGTTTCGATTCCATTAAGTTTTCTGAGCTCTGTTTGGCTCTGCGAATTTTGGGACTTCTGGTTTCAGGGTCTCGGTCCACGAGACTCTCATACTCGCTTTCGAGTGATAGTTCCCTCTTTCTCCCTACCTTCGTAACCAAAGGCACCTTTCACAACTTCGTGATCTCACAAGTTTATGATTCAAAGACCCTCGACTCTTCTTCCTCCAAATTCTGCTACATATAACTGTAGGCTAGGGCTAAGTGCTAGCACCTCTCGCAACTCACAACTTCATGTGTTGGAGTGCTGAGCCCTCATGCTCCTCCTTTGTGAATCCTGAAATCTTGATTTACTTTACCCTCTGGGCCCACATAGCACAACTGTCTCCACATATACACTGGTGAGTGGCACCCTTAGGAGGGTCCATGTTACCTATGGTGATGTCATCGGGTCCCACCATGCTCACTTTTATTTTGTCCCACTCGCACGTGGTACACACCCATGTGTCCACATCTATTCCAAGTGAAATCCAATGATTAGACCTTTCTCAAATCTACGACGCAGATCCTTTCAGCGTTTCAGTGTTTTGGGCATCAGGAGTTTGTGCATCCACATCTCTCGAACTTCCGTTCGCCAAAATCCAAAAATTGTTGTCTACTCCTCCACTTGATCTAATGGTCAAGTTCCTATCTTACGATCTATGGTGTAGATCATTTCGGAATTTCAGGTTTCTCTATTTCGCCACTTGCGAAAACAAGGTTCTTCCCTTTTGGTTTCCCAGGTGCCGAAACATCATCCAGCAGCCATGTGTTCCCCCCGATGGTATGTCCCAATGAATTCAGGGTTTCACGTATCGTGATTTCCACATTCCTATGCAACTCCAAAGGGTTTTTAAACCGTGCCCACGTTTTCCAGATCTGACGGTCACAAGGGTTCTACCTTCCCCCGAACAGATCCTACGGCTCCAACACTTCTGGTGTAGAGTCCTCTCTCCTTGTGGCCAGATACCACATTGAATGAAGTTTAATAACACCGCTACACCTCCTGAGCTTGGTAACTTAGTCAAGTAACTCTTTGACACTCAAGAGCACTCAAAGGCTCAAAATTGGTCCTCCAAACACAATTTCTCCTCAAACCCTCAATCCAAATACCACTTAACTGGCCCATCTAGGCTCAGCATCGAAACCTTGTCTCTCATACCATATTGTAACACTCTTTCATTTGAAGTTGTAACGCTCTGATACGATACTGTAACACTTCTTTCATTTGAAGTTGTGAGATCGGAAGAG
>CBVK0100005531.1:0-15393 GCA_900067695.1 Picea abies | reverse complement strand
CTAACCTCCCTGAATAGAAAGAACCTCCCCATTGTGGTGACATTGGGTGGGGTAGGTTCCTGTTACGCCAGTTTGGCCTCTATCTCCTAGCCTTTTGACCTAGCTACAAACTGTGTGATAACATGGCACATGGGATGTGATCTAGTTCGGATTCGCCCTCCTTCCGACCACAATGGGGGTCCCCGTCATATTTAATGACTTCATTTAATGTAATGGTGGCTCTTCCGATCCTGTGCGGCTGAGTAAGCAGTTCTGTGCAAAAGCAGCGCTTAGACTAAAAAAGAAAATATATGTCGTGGCGCAATCCATGCACACTTCGACGTTATTAACCGAATTAAAGAAATTACAGGAAATTCAAAATCTTACTACTGTACATCCTCCTTTGGACTGGAGCAACCGTGCTTTGGCTCAAGCATGAGAAATGTAGGGTTGCAGGCGGGCACCATTCACCCATCTTGGCCGAAGGATACCATCTAGTTGCGCTAGCTTCACTGCACTAGAGTGTCGGATTTCCGCAACTATGAATGGACCCAACCAATGCACGCACAACTTGCCTGGATTTTTTTGATATCGACTGTCGTTGAGTAGTACCTTATCCCCTTGTGCGAATCTTTTGGACTTAATGTGCCTGTCATGCCAACCTTTTTGTCTAGCTTTCTCAACTGTCTAATGAAAATCCGCTAGAAATCTTGCTTCCTCAAGTTCTTGCAAGTCTGCAATCCTCTGCACAACTGATTCATCATCTGTCATGTGTGTAGCCCGCGCTATATAGAGACTAGGGGTAATAAATTCTGTGGGTACAACAACTTCTTTCCCATAAACCAACTGAAATGGAGTATACATGTGTAGCTTCTTCGTGGTAGTCCTGTAAGCCCACAAGATTGCTGGAACTCTATCATCCCAGTCTTCCTTGTTTGCGCAACATACTTTTGTTAGTCCTCTTTCCAGAATTTTATTGAATGCCTCCACTGTACCATTAGCTTGTGGATGGTAGGGACTTCTCTTATGGTGTTGTATAAGAAATTCTGTTGTCAATGTTGCGATTGTGCTGCTGATAAAGTGACTACCTTGATCATTGGTCAAACTTCTAGGACATCTAAACCGAGTGATAACATTCTCGAAGATAAATCTAGCAGCTGTATCTGTCAAACAATCTTGAACTGCCTCTGCTTCAGCCCATCTTGTGAGGTAATCAATTGCGGTAATGATGTATCTGGCCTTTGAGTGCTTAGCCGAAGGGTTGATCGGTCCAATAAAATCAACAACCCACTTTTCAAATGCCCGAAGTGCTCTAACTGGCTGAAGGGGTAATTCATCTTTGTGTGATGGCTTTCCTACTCTTTGGCAGATGTCACAAGATCTAGCATATTCCTTAGCATCTTTAAATAACGTAGCCCACCATAATCCAACTTGAAGTACCTTCTGTGCAGTAGCTTTACCTCCAACATGTCCTCCCGCAACTCCACTGTGGCATTCCTACAGGATATCTTTCCTTTCGTGGTTCAAGACACATCTCCTAAGGACGTTGTCGAGTCCCAGTTTGTAGAGCTATCCCGCAATCAGTTGATAGTCTGCTGCGCAAACTACCATATGTCGCTTTTGGGTTGCGGAGTAAGTTTTTGGGTAGGTCCCTGTACTGAGGAAGACAACAATGTCTTCAAGATACTCTGGGATGGCCTCAATCCAGAACAGGTCCGCATCTAGGAGCTGATCATCCACTACTCCGCCACTTTCCCTTGACTCCAATCTGAAAAGGTGATAGGGACCTACATTGTATCTTCCTGGTTTGACAATTACTTCAAACGAAAACTCTTGAAAAAGCAATAGCCACCTGCAAATTCTTCCTTCAAGTACTGGTTTATTGACTAGGTACTTCAATGCAGAATGGTCAGTAAAAAACTTGAATTGAGAGCCTAACAAGTAGTGTCTAAACTTTTGTAATGCATAAATCATAGCTAGACCTTCCCTTTCAGTGGTTGTGTAGTTGCGCTGAGCTTGCGAAAGTTTTCTGTTGGCAAAGTAGATAGGATGGTCCATATTCCCTTCCCTTGGTTGCGCTAGAATGACTCCCAGGGCGATGCATGATGCATCCACATGTACATGGAATTCAATTTCCCAATTGGGAAATATCAAGATAGGTGCAGTACTTAGTTTTTCTTTGAGAATGTCAAATGCTTTGTTACACTCTGGTGTCCACCGAAATAGTTCAAACTTCTTCAACAATTTCTTGAGGGGTGCGGTGATAGTTGCGTATGTTCTGATGAACCTGCGGTAATATCCTATATGTCCTAGTGTAGAGTGTAACAATTTAGCACTTGTAGGTGGCAACATGTTCAGAATGACCGCAACTTTAGCTGGGTCTACCAAGACACCTTCTCTGCATACAATATGGCCTAACAGATTGCCATGAGGTACACAAAAAATACACTTCCTTAGATTCAGAGATATCTGCATTTCACGACATCTATCAAACATTAACCGAAGTAGCCCGACATGATCTTTTAACAGGTTGTACACCATCCAATCATCCATATAGACTTCTACAAACTCGTGGATGAACTCTTGGAATGATGCTATCACAATCCAAGAAAAAACTGCAGGGGCATTCTTCAAACCAAAGGGCATTACATTGTATGCGAATGATCCCCATTCAGTTATGAATGTAGTCTTCTTCTTGTCTTCCTCTATGATTCTAACTTGATGATATCCCGAGAATCTGTCTGTAAATGAATAAGATTCTTTTCCCGCAACTTGATCTAACACTTCGTCGCTGAAAGGTGTTCGAAACAGATCATGCACTCATGCAGAATTCAGACTTCTGTAGTCCACGCAGACCCGAATGTCTTCTGTACCTTTCTTACTCTGGATAACTATGGGGCTAATCCATTCTGCTTCTTCGATTGGGAAAATAAGTCCTGCTGCAAGCATTTTGTCCACATCTTTCTTGACCTTTTCTTTTATTTGAGGATTAAGTAAATATGGTTTGTGTTTTACAGGTCTTGAGCCGGGTTTCAACTCGATTTTCATTTCTCCCATGGATCCTTTTATACCTTTCAGTTCTGAGAACGTTTTCGAGAACAAGTCCTCATATTCCCTAAACAAACTGTGTACTTCATTCATAGTTTTCTCATCTCAGTTGTCTCCTATAGAAGCTATCTTAGGATTCTCTGTACTCCCTATATTAACTTTCCATAACTTTAGTGGTTGGTTGTAGGAGCTACATATATGACTAGGTATGGTATCCTGAATCTCTCTACTACCTTCTGTTTCTTTAATGGCTAAGTTCCTAAGCTCTTCTAAGTCATCAGGTTTTTCCAGGTCTTTCTCAACTTTACCGCAAGGTTCATGTATCTTATCAATTTCAAGACCCAAACTAGACTGAAGCAAATGACCATGGTCAACACATACTACTGGACTTGATCTCTTTTTGCAAATGTCAGTAAAAAGCATTTCCCTAATTCTTTAAAGGACGGTGTTGAGCTCAGGGTACTTACTTGTAAAGGAGAAATCCTTACAAAATTGGTTTTTTAAGGTCTGCCAACAACTTGTTTGTCTTCTGGCCTCCTCATGTATATACCAGGCCTTTGGAATAGGCCCCAACGAATGGAGAAATACCTGAACCCATAGGTGAGAGGGTACTTCCGCAACTCTCCACTGCTCTAAGCAATGTTCAATATGCACTCTAGGGTCAGATCGTTCGTCGAATAGTTGCGCATCTTGAAGATCTATATTCATCTCTTCTTTCAGCTGATCCCTAGTTTGGAATCGACATCGGATGGCTTGTTTTGCATCTTCCCACTGCATAATCGAGGCTTTATGGGTGGCCCACCATCTAGCAGGGGTATCTTGCAAGGCTAAGTCAAGAACATAGATCCTTTGATCCGTCGCTATTTTCTCTTCCATGCTGGCAAGAAAACCGTGTACCTCTGAGGTACCATCATATGTCGGGGTTTCTCTGACCTCGTTTCCAATCCATCTCGTTGCTTTGACAGTTGCACATCGCCTTGAGAATCGCTCATATGAACCTTGTTGCCAACTGTCAAACGCTACTTCCGAATCCTCGTCAGCAGACTGTATGCTTCTCCAACTTACCGATCCATCTACAGTAGGATTTATGTAATCTGGTCTCGTTCCTGCTATTATGGTGTATAATTGGTCAAGGGCCTTTGACTCCATATTGTGGTCCACTGGTTCAGTGTACCTAGGCCCTAAACATGGATCTAAGGGCCGAACTGAAGATTTTTAATGACAAAATCATAAATATCTTATTCACACATTTCGTCAAACACTTGGCTAACCTGAGATTTTAGTCTTTTAATAAATGCCTTTAAAACATAAAGCAACTGAAAGCTAAAACACTTAAGTCAAGTAAATCACTGACCCATACTCTGATAAGGCAACAAATAGACAAGTGATTTTTGGTCCAATGACTAGGGAAAAAACCCCACTGTGGGGAAAACCCTAGAGAGATTATTTCTATTATTCAAGAGCAGATCTGAAATTTATTACAACCCAGAAATTTAATAACTCCAACTCTAAATCAGAAATGCAAATCAATTTATCTCAACACTCTGATTTCTTTCTAGAAATTTGTGTCAACAAGCTTTAACTGCCCACACGTGCCAATCAAACAACAACCCGATTTTTGGGAAATTGTGTCACCGTACAAATAACAAACAACAACAATAAATGCACAGAAATTTGCCTCGAGAATCGTGCCAACAAGTACAATACGGATTGTACGGACTTCTTCCTTGGAAATCGTGCCTCCCTCTTGCTGTACAGACTGTCTTCTCACTGTACGGACTGTCCTTCCTTCTGCTGTACGGACTGTTATGATTGCACTGCCTTGGGAACCGTGCACTCTAATTTGCTTTGAAAACTGTACTCTTAAACTCTCCAGAAATCTGATCTCTCTCTCCTTTGTCTTTTCTGTGTGTTCTTCTCACATTCCTAAGCATGTATATGTACTCTTTCTTTTCCCAAGAAACCCTAACTTACATAACCAACTCAATCTAATGGCTATCATAAGTCTAATCTGAGGGATCATATTTAATGCCCCTCATTAATTACAAAATAAGTAATAAATGCACATTAAATACCTTTGGGTCCCACAACTTAAAATCAATTTAAGTTATAAAGTACATTCACTTTATAAAAGCACTTTATTTAAAAAGTCACTTTACAAATAAAACATGTCTAGGAAATATGACTTTATGTCCCCCCCATGACAAAACACAAAAACATGACTGAGGACATCCCTTGTTACATTTCAACATGAACTACTTTTATCCCCTCTGCTTCAAACGTCACGGTGTCCCTCTTTAGATCAATGATAGCATAGTTGTCGTATGGCCAATCAATCCCAAGTAGAGTAGGGTAGGGATCCTTATCTCCCATGATTTCAATTACCTCAAAATCAGCTGTGGTCTTAACTCCCGCAACATCTATTTCCACATTTTCCAGCCTTCCTATTGGGAAAATGCAGTACTGGTTTTCAATTCTCAACTGGATGGGGGAATATACTAACTGAGGTTTTTCCAAAGCTTCCTAGGTCTTTTTGGGTGGGATGTTGACATCTGATCCTAAATCTAGCATGACGTCTTTGATTTCAAAATCATCTAGCTGGGCTTCTAACCTAAATTCTTTTCTTGTTCGCACCTTTCTTCTTTGTATTCTTTGGGTGTTCTTCTCAGGGAGGTTGGTTCTTACTATGGCTTCTGGGGTTCCCTCATTTCCCAATATTAGGTACAGGGTGTTGCACAACTTCTCAGTAAGTTGGTCATCCCCTAGGATATCAAAGAATAATTGAAACCAGAGATTGACTACACTTTGGGACTGCTCAGGGTGTCTCCTTGGGATTGCAAAATTTCTAGGTGCCGGTGGTGAGGCAGGGGCTTGCATAAGGTTAGGTTGAGACGCAACTTTAGGAGGATGTTCTATTATCTCCAGAGTGGGGCTACTATTAAATATTTCTATTGCGTTTTTGAAAAATAACTTTTGTTTCACATGGTCATACCTGTCATCTTTGGGAACAACTTTCTGAATCTTGGGCTGACTGTCTGCATCTGCCCCAATTTTTGCCCCTCCATGAGTAACGATGTTAATTTTAGGTAGCTGACCCTCAATTCCCCTTTTTAATTCTGAGCTTATGAGATTAGCTCTTGGTTGACGAACCCGATCTTCCCATTTCACGATCAGTTCTGGCTAGTCTTCAGTTGCGTGGCCATTGTTCCTGCAGTGAGAGCACCATGGTTGTCTTGGTTGAGGGCAGTCTCTGGCCAAGTGACCTTGTTTGTTGCAGTTGTAACATCTGCTTGGCCCTCTGCCTCCATTTCTTTCTCCTCTGAATCCTCCTCCAACCCCACCTCCCTGGCCTCTTCCAGGTCCTTGGGGGCTTTCATTTACTTTGAATGTTGTCTGGTCTAATCTGTCAGCAAGTGCGTCCAACGCTCTACATTGATTTGTAGCATGGGTCGTAGATGCGCAGAATTCACAGTGTATTCTATTGGGCGCAGTCGTGTACTTTTGCATAATAGGACACTGCCTCGGCACATGCCCATGTGTTCGACAAATCTCACAATACTCGGCTGTCTGAGAGGTTTGAGCGCCTGGGAAGGTATTGTATAGACCTGGTGGAGTCGCAGATACTTGTGCAACTCCTTCTGTTGGTCCTGAAGAGGGTCCCATCAGATTGTGAGGAGGTCCCATTCCCCTCGTGTGCGGACATTCATTTGCTAGATGCCCTTCTGTGTAGCATCTTGTGAATCAAACCTGAGGTTGTCCTGGTCGTAGTGTGGTTAATTCTTGAATCTTTTTCATTAGCGCCAATATTTGTCCTTGGAGTTGCGATAAATTTGCATCTACTGGAGGCCTGCACATCCTCAGATTCCTTGGATAACCTGCCATGGCTTCGATCTTCATTGACTGTTCTAAGGTGTTTGTTAATGTGGCTATCCGCTATTGCGTTAAAGGAATTCTCGTCAGAGGCAATAATCCTTGGATGTACCATTCCCTCTGGTGATCTTCGTGAATTGGATGCGCTAGCCTCCCAATAGCATCTTTAAATTTCTGGCTGTACTCCCAGGTAGATTCTCCTTCCCTTTGTTGAATCTCCCTCAACTGAGAGAGAGCTTGTTGCTCTGACTGAGATAGTTTGAATTCGGCAATGAACTTCAAACGCACTTGGCCAAGGGTGAACGCTTGTCCTTGCACCCCTGGTTCAATAGCCTTCATGTACCATTTGAGAACATGGCCCCTCAAGGTAGTCTGAAACTCTACTAACTTGTTTGCATCAAGAGTCCCTCTGGACCTCCAGATGGCTTCACATAAGAACCGGTGTTGCTCTACATCTTCGTCCCCTTTACCCCATAATTTTGGGTATCGGACGATCGATCCTCCCATATTTCCAGCCATTGTGGGTCTCACTGCTTCTATTAGAATGAAACTTAACGGTCCTGGCTGCGAGATGCCTGGGGATCCCAATATCCTCCCGACGTTTACACTTACAGACTGATTCTGACTAACCTGATGCAGCATAATAGAACTAGCATAAGTAGGCGGTGTAGAGTTTACTGGGGAATGGGTGATTCGGGGATGGTTCCACTGACTTCTAGGCAGGTTTCTTTGATTTGGGGGGTCTCGTTTCTCCCTCTGGAGCAACCTTCTTTGCCTGATTCCCGATTTTTCCTGATATCGAGGTTGAATCTTCTTGATCTCCTGTAAGGTCTAGAACTGCTTTGTCTTCCCTTGCTTCTCCATACTTTTCCTCGCATCCACCCATATGGGGACTCCTTCCTCTCTACACTTCTCTCTACTGTAATCTTAGACTGGCCAGTGTTTCTTGTCTTCTTACCTTCCTCAACTTTTCCTTCTTTCTTTCATCTGTTCCTCTTGATTCGATTTCTTTCTGCAACACCTCGGACTGCTTCGCTGCTTTCTTTACCTTTCCGTACCACCACTTCTCAACAATGGCGACTCTCCTTAAGGCTCGCTCGTTTCTTGCGTTCGTTTCTTGATCTTCTCCCATCTGTCAAAGAACCCTTTCCCCTTCTCAGGTCATGATCATACCCCAAAATCACCCTACCCCAAGCGTAGGTGTTTAGGCTGCCATCTCAGTCGAAGGAATAGGTATCATCCCCTCCTCCATCAAGAATGCTTTGATCCACAAGGGAGTTTCCCTCAACAGTTTGCCGCACGCACCTTTCTTGAAAATTTCTTCCGCTCGTGAAAAAGATTGGTGATTCTCAGTCGCGAATTCAATGATATATCCCTCTAGAGTTGTATTAACCCAGAAATCGACTGCTCGCATGATCTGGTGATCCAACTAATGAAGTGCTGCGATCTTCTTTGTATCCCAAGTACAGGTCTTCTTGACGCGTTCTTAGAATTTTGGAGCTTCTTGGATCCTATCTATCCAATGGAATAGTTCTTCTGGGAATTTTACCCAGAATCTCATACTGGTCACTCGATCTTTTTGAATGAAAGACAAAATCTCTTGTATTCCTCTCGTTTTTACCTCGCAACTCCGCTTCCTTCCATATAAAGGCGTCACAATTTCTTTCCCACCATCGTCGAATCTCAGATCTATAGATCCACAGAAGCATTCTCCTCACAGGTTCCCTTTTAAAACATTGGGTCCCGACAACGAAACCAGTTGGTTGGCGTAAAAGTAATCAGACCAGGGTCCTTCTTAAGTTAGCACCAAAAGGTACCGAAGTAGTCTAGAGTGTTGGCATTTTCATCTTCCAGGGAGGGAAGAAGTTTCACCCGAAGCGCAACCGAGACAAGAAAGAGAGGGAAGGGTAAGGAGAATACTTAGACAGACCTCTGAGTTATCAAGATTCATATTAGTCTTGCGCAAGATAGACTAAGCCTGTAGCAGTTCTGAACATCTCCTAACTAAGAATAAAGAAACAGAGTTGCATCGCCATTCATAATGAGCAATTGAAAAATATCAGACATAAAAGATAATACAGAGCAACATTCAATATATTCAGAAGACTAAATACACAAGATATATCCAAAATTTGGGCCTCCAATTATATTAACATATCAGGGTCTTCTCACAGCTTGATTCTCATACCCAAGTAGTCAGAGGATGCTCCTCATCAGATATAAGGCAATGTTACAGTCTCTTGCTCCTTTACATCTAGACTGATACAAAACTCTGATACATTGATAGTCTGGTTCTTACCCACATCTCCAAAACTTAGCTATGCTAACAATATAGACCATGACAACAGTGACTCTCGTCACAACAACAACAACAACAACAAGAACAATAATAATCCCAGCCCAACAACAACACTCTAGCCTAGCAACAACAACAATAACCACCTTTTACAATCATATTATTCTCATATATATAATCTGATCTTTAGGTTTGCTGGTTGAGAACCCGAGAGTTCTCTCTTCTTCTTGATCTTGTTGCAACTTCTTTCCTCAAAACTGATGTTGTGCTCTCCTTCCAACCGCTTTTTGTTTCTTTCTTTAGTTCCTTGTACAACTCCTCAACAGCTTGCACAACTTCTGTTTACCAAAATGAAGCTGCAATATGACGTGCACAACTTCTATCCATCAAAGCGAAGGGGCCAACAGGCTCCGACCATAGTCCTTGACTCGCCTCGAGTCAAGTCTTAGGCTCTTCCGTGGTCTCTAGGTTGGCTTGTTGTTCTTTCTTGCCTTTTGGTTCCGAATTGCTTCCATTTCCAGCTTGGACTATTTCTGCTTTATCTTCTTCAAACGAAGGGCCCAACTCAGGTACGAGTTCTAAGGCTCTCTTCCTGACTTCTTGGAAGTTGTCCAGTTTGTCCTACCACTTTCTGGCAAGTAGTGAAGCTTCAACAACAAACCACTGAGTAGCGTCTGTGATGCACTCTTTTGGCTTGGACGCAACTAAAGAGTTCCATTCCGAGTCAACTATGGCATCCACTTGATGCATCTGTAGCTATGTTGTCTGGAGTACAGGTCGAAACTCTCGTAGTTCCTTCTTAGCCACAATTTGAGCTTCATATAGTGCATTGAGATCATTGTCTGCTTGCTGGATTTTGTCAAATTTCTCTTGCTGTTCCAGCGGATCCAGGGTGTTGGCTGTTTCTTCGTTGAGCGATTGGATCTTCACACACAAGTCCTCCAATGTTTGGTTGCGCCTTGAAATGATTCCCATCCAATCGCTAACCTCTCTAAAGATTTTTGTGCATTCTGCAGTCCTTTTATGCAAGGTTGCTCTTGCGTTGTTTCCTTCCAAAACGATTTTCTTCATTTTCTCTTGTAGCTTCTTGGGTTGCAGTTCGACTTCTTTCTTCCTGTCTCGCAACTGTGCTTCAAGATTTTCTGCTCTTTCTACCAGTTCTGACCAGGCCACCTGAATTAATTCGATCTGCTTCGCAAGCTCGCTTGTTGTGCTCGATTCTGGCAGCGAAGGCGCTGGCTTTCTGATCGTTGTCTAGGCCTCTGTGAGTTTTTCCTTTACCTTTTCTACCTTCTGTTCTGCCTGAATCTTTGAGTATTCCTCCTGCGTTCGTTGTGCTTGCACAAGGAGTCCTTCTTGTTCGGCCTGCTGGATCCTTTGCTCCAATTGCTCAGTCGAGGCTCTGATCATGCCTACGAGTTGCGCTCTTGGTAATTGAGCGAGCTCGCTTGATGAAGGAGTGACATCTAGGGGTACTCAGACTTGTAGTGGCAATCCACTGGCCATCGAATGTTCGGAGGGTGTCTCCACCTCTACTTCTCTTGGGGATGGACCTTACAGTTGATGTGCAAGTCTAGCCTTTAGAGTCGCAAGAAGTGGAGGGAAAACTTGTCTTGGCCAGGCACAACTGCAACAGTTCCGCGCAGCGCTGTGGGTTCTAGAATACTGGCTCCAGCTGCTCTTTCAAAAATGCTGCTCTCTGCCCCGATGTGGTTTGAGGTTCTTTCTGAACCGACTGCGCTCCTGCCCCCGTTTGTAACAAAATTTCTGGAGTTATGCTTCTGCTGATGGGAGTCTCAACATTGACTGTTGAGAGAGGACTTTGGGTGCCTGGGACTTGCGGTATTGGAGCGAGGTGTGGAATCTCTTGTTTCTAACTCGGGTGGAATTTCTTGTTTCTGACTCTCTGCCAAAGGTAGCGTGCCCAGAATAGGTACCGATGGAGGGGCTGACTGGCTCGAGGCTTTAGTGGTCAGGGTAGTATGTTCTGGTATATTCTCAGGTGGGTCGGGGAGATCTAGCTGCATGGGCTCGGGCGAAGTGGGTTGGGATGAAATGGTTGTGTCTTGCGGTGGCGATGGGGCTTGTGGTGGCGATGGAGCTTGCTTAGTGATGATGGTTGTGGAGGCGGTGGTGTCTGGCTCAGGATCATCTGTGATGTTAATCACAGTCTGGCCAGCTCAAGCGACTGCTCTTGTAAGAGGTACAACCGAGGATATAGGCTGTGGATTGAAGATCTTCACAAGAGAAATACATGTTCGGGGTTTCTTGATTGAGGGATCCCCTATGAAAGCAGCGGCTAGGATGTCATTGACATCTTTTTCTGATAGCACGGCTTGGTCTGGGAGCTGCAGAAACATAGGCAACGTCCTCTTCTTGCGCACCAACGGTTCCACATCCTCTTCTTCTTCTGAGTCCGTCGACATCTGGACCTTCTGCTTCTTTTCTTCTGGGCCGGAACTTGGCCCGACTCCTTCCTGCCCCTTTTTCTTAAGGAGCTTCGCTGGCAAGAGATAATGCATGCCAGACTTGCGTGGGTTGCGCTTAACACCTGGCCATTGCATGACTTCCTTATCAAATGCTTCCTCATCGAGGTAGAAGGGTAACGACCTTGTATGGAAGTCCTCAGACTTCGCATGCCTCGGCCATACAAGGGTATTGTGGCGATTCAGGCCAAAGGCTATGTTCCGGGTATTGATGTTCAAAACCTCCTGTGGTATGTGCCACCGCTGAGTTGTGTCGATTAACTGAGTGTACCATTTTGCAAAGGCAACGTTGTTGAACTCCATGTTTTCCTGACCCGACCTTGCATGCCATTGCTCAAACATTTTTGCAAGGCGACCTTTGTCTGTTGGTGCCAACTGTCTTCCCATGGGTGTCTTCCATTTCCACATCGCAAACGCTACTAGTAGGTATCCATATATGAAAGTTTCGCCTTTCTCCTGAGCATCCTCACAAGCGACCAAGAGTTCCTCTAGTAGGTAGCTACACCAGTTGAATACAACTCCATTTGCGCAGAAGTCTGCTACTGAAAGAGCGTCTAAGGTGCATTCGCCCTTGTAGTAGGAACACATGACCTTGCTCGCAATTACATAGCAGGTTGTCCGGACTATTTCTGGAATGATTGGGTCATTCTTCGTTGTTTGCCCACCTCTCTGTGTCTGAAACTTCTCATACAGGCTAACTTCGCCTTTCTTCTTCCCGTGCTTGCTGGGGAGTTGAAATCCTTTGGACACATCCTCACCCTCGAGAGATAATCTGGTGAGCAGGCAGATGTCGTCCGCATGAATCAAATACCTTTGGTCGAGCCATAATCTTCTGTCATGCACTTGATTGATCAGAAACTTTGTGCACCGTGCAACCTCGCCAGTGGTCCCAAAGACTGGTAGATCCCTGAGGTGCATAATTGTGGAGTTGAACAGGTTGATGAACTCTGGCTTTGAGACAAACTGCATGCCTTCCATTGTATCCGGGACCAAGTCCCAGAATACGGTAATGTTCATCTGTGGAAACAATACTTGGTCCATCAGATCAAGGTCCAAAAGTTTCACTTGCTCCGTCTTCCCCTTGACATCCCCGAAGATCTCGATCCTATGATCACACGACTCATCTGGGATTGCTTCTTTGGGAGCTGAACTCCGACCTCCTGTTGCTCTCGGCATGCTAGCTCTGAAGTGCTGATAAGCTGGGTGAGTTGGGGTCACCTTTATGACAAGGGAACGAAAATTTCTCAGGGTATGCGTGATTGCAGAAAATTCAAAATCAGAGGGTAGCTAACAACAAACAGTGATTCTCTCTCCGCACGTTCATAGGGTCTTATAACTGGATAACTGGAAAACTCTGTAGGCACACATAAAGACACTCATCATTAGGCCATAAACACAATCTTAGGCATAGGTGTTCGATGGGATGGATAACGGGGCAAGATCTATCAAGTGATCTTGGCTTTTAATGAATGGATTGACAGGGACGTGGTCGAGCTGAGGGGCTTAACTTCTTAATGGCTGAGAAGCACGGTGGGGATATCGATGGCATCTGCGCGTATTGCGCCTTTATGGCTTAACGGAAAGTTCTGACGAGTTACGATGGCTATCATAAAGGGTATGACTGGACATAATGCATATGACATGTTATCCCTGATTTCCAGGGATAACTAGGAGATCATGTCTCGAGGCTCACAGGTCCTAGACATGGAGTACCGAGAGCAGGATTGACCTGAGCATCGCCCTGGAGGGCCCATTCTTTTCTTCTTTCGTCAGATTCGTCTTGTCAGCAACAACAACATCCATCACCATCAACTTGGTCTTGTATCGGAGAAGGCTCTTGCACCATGAGGTAATTGGTCCAGGTATCATGGTATGTGTCACTTTTGATCATTATAACCTTTAAATGTATGCATCTAATTCCTTTTATTTCTGACGACTGCTTGGATCTTACATTGGCCCACTTGACTATGCTTGGGGAGATTGACTAGGTGCCCTAGCAAGCCTGTACCCATAGGTTTTGGTTTGCCACTGGGGGATTTCTGAAGAGCCATTGTCCGCTCCCATCATACCACCACTTTTCCATCTTATCTCCCGCTCATCTGTCCCATTCCCCTTGTCCGGGCATTAGGATGATCTATTTGTGGGGTTGCACCTTATCTCGTGGGAAGAAGGGGCTAAAGGCCTAGAAGGTAAAAGCAACTGGTAAAAGATAAAAGCCTAAAAATGAAACCTCGAGATGCTTTCGCCCAGGGATCCCCGAGAAGGCAATAAAAAGCCTCTCAGGAAGAAACAAGAGGACCCGAAAAAATAACAAACAAGACCTAATCAAGAGGATAGGGGGTCTCATCACGAGCCAACCTATTATGTTCATGGGTACCTAACAGCATGACATTGTGATCAGGGGATCAAATTTTGCTCAAAAATTCAAAGTGCTCGGAATCGCTTCAAATCGAACGAGAGTGTAGGCCTCGTCGTTGCGAATCCAACGCAACTCGTTTGGGTTCAAACGAACGTCGGGAGCAAGAGATATCGCGTTCTGTTCAAAATGGCAAACAGGGAAAAATAGGGATGCTGACTGTACAGTCCGTACGGACGATGACGTGGCAGACCGTACGGACGATGTGGCAGGCCGTACGCTGACGTGGCAGGCAGTTATTGGGCAGTTCATATATGATGTGTTTTGTTGGCAACGAATGGGAAGGCGAGACGTGGCCCAATCAAAGGTCGCCACGTGTCACTTGTTTGTTGGTTAAAACCTTTGCACTCAGCAGGAGTCGACCCCG
This sequence comes from Picea abies, assembly GCA_900067695.1. NCBI lineage: Eukaryota > Viridiplantae > Streptophyta > Pinopsida > Pinales > Pinaceae > Picea > Picea abies. Next base: position 931 of record CBVK0100005531.1, on the reverse strand, counting down.
TGACCTCCGAGTCAGGGTAAAGCTTTGGGAAAGGCCGCTCAACCGGCGCGCCTACGCATGTTCCTTGTTATGTATATGCGAAGTATTGTATTTAAACTTGTTGTAATGTATGTTTGGGCGTGGACCGGGCCGGGGCTAAGCCCCGGCCCGTGGTCATGTGTTGTATTGTATGCGACCAGAGCTACGGTGGTTACCACCGTAACCATATTATAACCGTTTATTATATATGCAGTTTGGCATACCATGTGACCACTATACATGTGCGTGCGGGTTTGACATACGGTTATCCAACGGTTGTTTAAACTTAAGCCTTGTTGAGTTGGCACGCGGTCCTGTGATTGCCATGTGCCCACGGGCCTTGGTAGTTAGGGCCAGCGCGTAATGGTTCGACAGTTTGGACTGGTTGTGCGGTTGCGCCCGGTGCCAAGTTTTTACGCTTTAAATTGCGTGTGGGCTAGGTTGAGCCGGAGGAGGTGCGTTTTGTAGATGCAGAGACATCAAGCTTGAAGGGGAGACTTCCATGAAGCCTATCTACTTCATTTTTTGGCCAAACGAGGTGCCGAAAAAGCCCAGCTAGGGGTTTTTGGATGTTCTGAAGCCATTGGAGCAGTCTATTTGGCATTTTGAGCATTGTAAAGCACATTTTTGAGCACTTTGAGCAAATAATACAAATGATCCATTGGAAGCTGGACCAGGAGATGTAGCCCAAGAGAGGGGTGAACTCCTTTATCATTTGCTGTGTTGTGTGTTTTCTGTTCATTGATTATGTTGCTGTTTATATGCATCTTGAATGAGTAAATCCTATTAAAGTTGTGTTGCAAAGTTGATCCATTTGCTTTTAACACATAAATTTAACTTGCAAATATTTTCAAGAATACAAGTCTTCTTCATTTTTAGATCACATTGCCACCATCTGGTTACCACGCCAGGG
>CBVK0100005530.1:0-15393 GCA_900067695.1 Picea abies | reverse complement strand
AGTTCCTGGATTTTCTACAGGGAGTCCCTCCAACACAGTGGGCCTCGATGTATTCTTTGACCTTCAGCCCACTCCCTGCCCCATGAGACTTGAGGTCCACAACCTCTCCTCGGTGTGAAAGTCCAGTTAAGAAGTAGAAGTACTCTACTTAGATCCTTAATGGTTTCCCATCAAGGATAAATCTCTCGCTATCAGGATCCCAATAGCCCACCAACATTTCCAACAACCTCACTTGGGCCCTCATTCCTTTGACAGCCCAAAACTTATATAAACCACATATTTTTAAAGTCGCTTGAGCCACCGGATCTTGATCCATTGTTGCATCTACCTCCTCATGCTCTCGCTCTCTCCATTCCAACACCATCCTGCAAAAAACCAAATCATTTTTTGAGTTAGAAACAACTTCTTTTTGCCTTTTGTGCACATATATGCGTTTATTTACAAACAGTCATGGGTAGGGCCTGATATACACCCCCTGTAGTTCACACAGGGGCATATAACTAGTCGTATATGCAACATATTCAAAGAAACCCATGTATACCAAAAAACCCAATTTGTGCCCTTAAAAACTATCGTGATTTTGTTTCCTATTGCTCCCACGATCGTCGTTTGAATTCTAGAGGTGTTATAGTCCAAATTGCACTATTTGGGTAAAAATGAAAATGATACAGTAAATTTTGATTTTATTATTATTTATAAGCCATTTTTTACCCACTTGATATAGTTTTATGCTATTATTTTATCTAATGGACTAATTAAAAAATGGTTTTAAGCTAGTTTTTGTAGTTTTGACTCAATTTTCTTGCGGATTTCAACGTCATGGTTGGTCGTTCGTCCCCTCGGGCAGGTATATTCATAACCTAGCATATAAGATAGGTATCTACTCCATCGTGAATTTTGTTTTGCATTACCTTTCGACTATCGTTTTCTATGCCTTAGGTACGAACCCATTTGTTGCGACGCATAAACCTCCATCTGTTATTAATAGCATCATTAATAAATGGTAGAGACTTACCAAACATGGGTACCCTAGTTAGAACCTTGTTGTCATTTGGTGCCCATGCCGAGTTTTTCCTTAGGACCAGGAGTCCATTATAATTCAATACATGACTTTACAATGAGCCTCATTTCTCATTCATGCACACACAGCCTTATTACCCACAGACTCCCAATAACGAATCTCAGTTAATCTCTTTTCTAACTCGTCCAAAAACTAAAAAGATCATCGAGTGATTTGTCCCTTTCACACTCGCTAAAATTGGATTTGAAAGATCATGAGTCCTAGTTAAGCTCTTTTTCGACTCGCTATTAAAAATAGAAAAGATTTCCGAGTGAACTTGTCTTTTTCACACTCGTAAATTGGATTTGAAAAGATATCTATTTGGCACAAGTTTACCCCTTTTTCACACCAAGTAGACTAAAAGACATAAAAAATGACATTCTTTGGCGTTAAGTTGTGATTGCATCTTATGCCCTCGCTTGTTGTATTGAGACTTTAGTATGTTCTCGCTTTGCAATATATATCGTTGCCTAAGCAGTTTGCATCCTCAACCAAGCACAGCCTTGTTTTTATCCTTCACAATTTGACACCCCATACCCTGGAGGGAACATCACCCTGAGTGTCCATCTCCCGCATGCATTTCCTTGCATTGAGCATAGGTGCGTTCCACTGCTGGAACTAGTTTTGCTTACTTGCGACACTCGTTCCCTCCTCTGTATCATAGCATTCATTTGTTAAATGAAAAAACAAAAAAAGACAGGTGGGAAGGGATTAATATATTATAATTGGTAGCAGTCGTGTCGCCTTTGAATAGAGCACAAATTTATTTAGTCTGCATGTCATCATAATTTTGGGTTTAGAATGGCCTTAGAAAGTTGATCCTGCTACAAAGATTTCTCTACCGACTGGTTACTCTTCCAATCCCTATAGAGAATGTTATTGATGCCTCCTGCATCCAATTGTCACATCATTGAGTCCATGATGCCGGAGTTCGCCATATGTCTCATGCTCTTATTCAAAGGATTTCTATCAACCTGTGTCGGCCACTCCTCGAAATCTTGACTTTGCATGTCGACCATACCCTCAGTTTGTCTCAGAATCACATGATACTTTGGTATTATCATGCACCCTAGCCCTACTTTCATCATCGATATGTCACCTTGAACCCAACAATCAACATTTCATCATTGGTCATTGAATGGGTGGTCTCCCTTGTGTTCGATGGCAAGACATCTATTCACACTCTGGTATTCATGCAATGTCTTGGATGCAATTAGCCTTATTGGTGGTTTCCTCGCCTTTGTCAGTAGTTTTTCATCATTGGGTGTTATTCAGAGGGTCCTTTTCGTGTACCGCTTGCATTTGGCACACGCGAAAGACACACAGGTTCGTTGGTTTGTGAACATGTTCTTTGTCCAATCTCCACCAAATCATGAAGCTCTTGCTTTGTTCCTTGTGATGACTGATGAGAGATGCCTCAATGCTCTCCTTTTAGTGAGTCTCCTTCCATCGACTTCAGCTCATTTATTCTGGATATGAGACCTAGAGTTTTATGAGTACCTTGAGTCTTGCAATCATTAGTGACAGTCTCTCTTGCCATTGACAAATGGGAATACATCAATGTCTCCTGATCAATGGATCTCTCAAGTGTTTGAAACCAACTTCTTTATTCACATTTGTAGAGATGTACTCGATGCCTTGATACCTACTTTTATTATCGGTAGGTTGTCTCGTGTTTGTTAATGGTATACTTCAATGACCGCTAATCAAACAATGTCTCATCATGTTCGACCTCAACTCATTTATTCACATGATGTAGACTTGCACCATTGGCGGATAGTGTAGAAGACTTGAAGACATCACTATGTGGTCACGGCTTTCCTGAGCTGTTGCTTCCATTTCATTGGACCAGTACCTATTTGACTTAAGTGATCATGGGAGATCAGATTGTACTACATGGTATACAGATATCTTCAGATTGATTTTTCAAGACTAGTTTCACTGGGCCTTATTTGTGACTATGACAGCTTTTGGCATATAACCACATTTGAATTTGCCTATTCATGGCTATGAACAATTGTTTGGTATATTTTCCACATGGATCTGCATTGTATTATTGGAAAGCATGTATGCAAAGTCAATACATAATGTAATGAGAAACTGAGTTCGTCCAGCTGGTTCTCTACCACTCCACTTATGGGTTATTTTGTATTTTGATCATCGCAGATACTCCTCTGATCTCACACATTAGGGGGCATCTGTTATAGCAAGATTTTCCTCACCATTGCTATCTTGCACAGAGGGCCTTTTTCCATTTCCCTATGCAGACTTTTCATCCCTTTTTGATGAATCCAGAGCTAAAAATATACATTTTTCCACATATACGCTCCTTAACTACTATGCAATATGTATATACGCTTGCTGCCCCATTACAGCTCACGTATATCGGGATTTGTGCCAAAAAATACAAAATGAGATCAAGTTTCCATGTCACGACAAAATTTCTCTGATCCTTGGCCTTCCATGTACTGGAAACGTTCCGACTCGACCCTTTAGTTGCATTTTGAAGGCTATAAGAGCACAATTTCGAGCTATGGAAAAGAAGGAGAAAGCATTCAACTTTGAGAGAAAAGTACTCTGGAGAAATTACTTCATATTGAGTCTGCATCCCTTTGTCCCTCAAGTCTGAACACAGTGTTCAGCCCCCAAGCTCTTCCCTTATTATTGAGAGGACCTCTTCGCATCTTTCTCATGAGCTTGCCTTTGGTGGAGGATTGAAGTGGTGGGGACCTTGTTGGAAGGAACTTGGTTTCTTGGTTTCGAACCATGCCGACACGGAAGTCTATAACATTTACACTTATGTTGATCAATTATTAATAGAAATACTCATTTCCCATCCTATTGGTATCTTGAAAATATATGATTATTATCCATGGGTGTGTTTGTAATGTTTATTAATGGATTATGCTATCTGATGTGCTAACCCCTTTTATATCATCACTATATACTTTCTTTGCTTGTTTGTTGATAACTTCTCGCAAGTATCAAGCTTTGGGTCAAAGTGCTCAATGGTGGAACATCATCAAACGTTGGATCAAGGTAGGCCTTTTTCTTGTATTGCACATTAGTTTATATAGCATATGTTGGAATTGAGTTGATTTCTGCAGTCATACCTGTTTGTTGTGGTTTACCCTTGGCCATAGAGAGTTTTTCCCTTGTAACAATCCTTCATATCAAATTCAGTGTCTAGTTCCTTATTACATTGAATAATGAGAGGCTCTGCACCTGTTAGGAATAAATCATCAACATATAATAGTAGAATCACATGTGCAATATTCACAACTTTGTAATAGATATTTGGATTGGCATGATTCTTGGAAAATCCAAGTCTTTTCAAGTACCTACCAATACATGCATACTAAGCTCTTAGAGCTTTATTCAATCCATACAAGGCCTTCTTCAATCTACATACATGGGTTTCTCTTGGGTGTACCTCAAAACCTTGAGGTTTCTCTATGTATACTTCTTCCTCAATCACTCCATTGAGAAAGGCGGTCTTTACATTCATTTGATGTAAACTCCAACCCATTGATGTTGTTAGATATATGATGGCTCTAATAGATGTATATCTGGAAACCGGAGCAAGCATCTAATCATAGTATTCTCCCTCCTGCTAAGAGAATCCTCTAGCCACAAATATCACCTTGTATTTGTCAATACTTCCATCTACAACATGATTTATCTTATAAACCCATTTTGAAGTGACTACATACTTCTATTTAGGTCTAGGCACGACTTCCCATACATAATTTTTCATAATAGATTGGTATTCCTCCATCATGGCCTCCTTCCATTCTTTTTGCTTGACTGCTTCCTCAAAGGTGGAAGGTTCTGCATTGACAATACTTGTCATGAGTGTTGCATAACTGGAGAACCTTTTGGGTTTCTTACTTTTTCTGAAGGTGCCACTGGGAGATTTATTCTTTTCGACTTCCTACAAGGTGGATTCAATCCATGCTGGTCTCTTTCTAGTCTTAGGTGCAATAACTAGTTCCACATGTTCATGTGGTGGTTTTGTTCTTCACTGGGGTGTTCTGGAGAACATGTACTTTCTTATTTGGTATCTTCATGTTCCTCTTCTTCATTGGAGTCTATGAAGTCTTCTATAAACTTCTTAAATGCAATCATTTCATCAAAGGTTACATCTTTGTTGATTTAAACCTTCTGTTGACCTAGAACACAAATTCTGTAAGCTTTTGATGATTCATTATATCCAACAATCATACCTTTCTTTCCTGAAGGTCCCAACTTCTTTCTCTTGTCCTTGGGAACATGAATATAGACAGGGCATCCAAATATTCTCAAGTGTTCAACACTTGGCTTCTTTCCGGAGAAGGCTTATTTTGGAGTCATGTTCTTCAATATACGATGTGGGATTCTATTCTAAACATAAAAAGTTGTCATAACTGCTTCTCCCCAAGACAATGATTCATGATCAGAATATACTCATGTTCTTATGGGCAGAGGCATCCAACACAATAGTTTATGTTCAGAACAAGAGTCCTCACCAAATATTGGGAGATAAGACTCTTGAGGAGGCATTCATGTGCCCAAGGAGAAGAGAACAAAGTTAGAACCTTCTGGAAAGAAGGGAACTTTTGTGGGATACAATGAGACTTCGAAGGCCTACAAGATCTACATCCCATGACAACGTCAAATTGAGGTTATTCGAGATGTTACTTTTGATGAAGAGGTAGCCTTCGGGAGGTCTAGATATTCTTATATGGAGATTGATAGTGAGGATCAGGAGGCTCTAGAGGATAAGGGTACAGATCTCTCTAGCCCAAATTTTCATCCTTCAAACTATTAGGAGGAGTCAATAGAGCCAACATAACTAGTGGATCTACCTAGAGATGTTGCAGTGACCAGGAAGAGGTGATCTAGGCTTCGTGACACTTTGCAAGATGCAGAGAGGCATGCAGCTCCTAGTGGTACTTTCAAGGAGAGAAAATGAATTTAGAGGTTCTTGATTTATATGGCATTGATGAGTCGCATCATTGATTTTGAACTTTCCAGTTATGAGGAGGTAGCAGGCCAATAGGTTTGGAAGGATGTCATGATGGAAGAGTATCAGTCCATCACGGAGAATGATGTGTGGGAGATAATTTTGAGACCATAGGAGAAGTTAGTGTTGACTTCCAAGTGCATCTATAAGATCAAGCATGCAACAAATGGCAACATCAAGAAGTACAAAGCGAGGTTTGTGGCGAGAGGATTTTCTCAGAAAGAGGGAGTAGACTATGAGGAGACTTTTACTTTAGTCACCAAGTACACTTCCATCAAGACTATTATTTCTCTTGCTTTAGTTATGGGTTGGATATTACATCATATGGATGTGAAGACCACATTCCTCAATAGTGTGATTGAGGAGGAAGTGTACATAGAGAAACCTCAAGGATTTTTTATACATGGGAAGGAGTCTCATGTTTTCATATTGAAAAAGGCCTTGTATGGACTAAGGCATGCACCTAGGGCATGGTACTCCAAGATTTTTGGATACTTGATGAGTTTGGCCTTTACCAAGAGTGATGTCTATCCCAACCTTTACTACAAGGTTGTTTATGGTCATCCTTTGATCTTGGTGTTGTATGTCGATGATCTATTCTTTACGAAGGCAGAGAGGCTCATTGTTGGGTGCAAAATGGATTTGGCCTCTGAGTTCAAAATGAAGGATCTTGGCTTGATGCATTATTTCTTTGTATTAGAGGTGTGGCAGAGACTAGGTGAAATATTCCTCGAACATGGGAAGTACATAGTTGAGATCTTGAGCAGATTTGGTAACATGTATTGCAATTCCATGTCTACACCTATGATGACAAATCTAAAGAAGTTGAGTGATTCTGCTTCAGATTCATATTTGGTGGATCCCATTATGTACAGATAATTGATTGTATCCTTGATGTACCTATTTTACACCAGGCCAAATATTTTCTTTGTAGTGAGCATCTTGAGCCAGTTTATGGTTGAGCCGAGGAAATTCCATTGGGTTGCAGCAAAGCATGTGTTGAGGTACATGCGTGGTACAGTTGGATATGGTCTGAGATATGTATCAAGTGGTGAAGTGAGGCTACAAGGATATATTTATTATGATTGGGCAGGGAGTGCAGTGGAAAAAAAGATCACCTCAGGGTGTTGCTTCATCTTAGGATCAACTATGATATCCTAGATTAGTAGGAAGTAGAATTCTATAGCACTCAGTACAACAGAGGCAGAGTATATCGCATCCAATGTTGCAAGTTACGAAGCAGTATGGCTTCAGAAGCTTCTTGCAGGACTCTTTGATCAGGAGATAGAGACGACCTTGATACATTGTGATAATCAAAGTTGTGTCAAGCTTTAAGACAATCCAGTTTTTCATGACAGGTCGAAGCACATTGAGATTAAATATCACTTCATATGAGACATGGTACAGAAGGGAGCAATAAATCTCCTATACATATCCATAGATGAGTATATTGCAAACATTCTCACCTAGCCTCTGTCTAAGGTGATGTTTGTATACTTCATAGAAAATCTTGGCGTGATGCATAATGTCTCCCTCGCAGAGAGGGAGTGTTGATGTTTCAACATCGGGCAAACATTCTCTCAGATCGGTCATGTTGATTTGACTGAGGATGATACATTCACTCACGAGGCCATGTTTATTTGGCTAGTGGTGAATGGCTCAAGATGTATATGTTTCTCTAGTTAGCAACATCAGGCAGACATTCTCCCAGATTGGTCATGTTGATTTGACCAAGGGAGAATGATACATTCACTACGGAGCCATGTTGATTTGGCTAGTAGTGAATGGTCCAGGTGTAGTCTTTCTCCTAGTAGTCATGCTAATTTTACGAGGAGTGATAAAGGCTCGAGATGCTCTCACATTGCCTGCTCCACGATGGAGTGATCTATTTTTATAGCGCAGGTTTGACTTGTTTACAAGTCTAGTCTAATGTTGAATATGTAGGCTCTAGATACCCCTTTTGATGAGGGGCTCCTCGGTAAATCTACTCAACATTAGAGCCCTATATTAATTAGATGTGCATGTGAGGAGATGATACATCAACAAGGCCCATGGACAACTTTTCTAGTGAAGAAGAAATGCCAAGAAGGAAAGACATACCATTGAAGAAACCCCCAAAAATATTAAAGAAGAAATCGAATACAAAAGAAGAAGTTGGCCCCACAAGGAAATTGAAGGTTACTCAAACTGTATAAATAAAGGTTAAATCATTTCACTTGACATGTAACAAAACTCTTCTCATCATTTCACTGTAGTTCACAGTTGTCATCTACAATGCACAGTTCCCAGTTGTTTTTTATAGTGCGCAGTTCCCAGTTGTCATCTAAAATTCTTAGTTCCTAGTTGCAGTGCATAGTTCTCTGTTACCAATTGCAGTGCACAGTTCTTTGTTGCCAGTTGAAGTGCACAGTTCTCAGTTCCCTGTTGCAGTGTGCAGTTCTCTATTCCTAGTTGCAGTGTGTAGTTTTCAGTTGCGCTATCTTCATGGTGCACTATTTTTTTGGAGTATCTTAGTAGTTCTTTTGTGGTGCGCTATCCTTGAGGGTTCTTCCTCATACAAGTGCACAATTATCTTGTGTTGGGTTTCTTCATGTAAATGGTGATAAACTTGGATTGATTTCTTCTTAAGAAAAGTTGTTGGGTTTTCTCCCAAGGTTGGGTTTCCCAGGGTAAAATCTTGTGTCTATTGTGCATGCCTATCTTTCTATGATTTTGTTGTTTCCGCTGTAGTTATTTGGTTGATATTTTCAGTGTGTAATTATTCTATGATAACAGTGGCATAAAATTATGTTTGAAATCATAAGGAAATAATTATTAGATCTGGAAATTGAAAATTAAACATTTGTGACATAAGGTTTGTCATGTGTTGTAATATGAGGGGTTACAATGCAATCTAGTTACCTTTGGTGCAAAAATAAACCACACTATACAATCTATATCTTACAAAAGCATCCACACATAGATGGAGGGTAAAAAGAGGGGGAAGTAATTTTAGAACCAACTATAAGTAGTCTTTATTATTCCTTGTTAATAATCACTTGATTACAAAGATAGACACTATGTAAAAGTTTATATTGTTTACATAGAGGGGAGGTAGTTATCATTGTTACAACTATCTTTGTCTATTGATTGGCTTAGCTACTTAGTTGATTCATACAATTACAATTCTAGTCAACACATTATCCTATTTAGCAAGTCAACTAAGCTCCTAAACCATCTACCCCAACCTAAAAATCTTCTTCATGCCAAAGAACGAATGAGATGGATGTAATTATACAACAATACTATTCTTTCTTTCTCAAAATATAACACAAATACAAAATATTTCAACACTTGTCAATTTGCATGCTACTAGTTTTTATAGGATCGAATGTGATCGATGGTTGCTTGACACAAGGGATGGGATTGAAGAATAAAACCCTTGGTGCTACATGTGGCATAGTGGCTCTTCTACCTTGATTACTTTTATTTTCCTATTGACATCCTTTCATACCTTATAAACATTAGGGGCAATTTACTTCAACCTCTCTTCAGAATTATACCATTCTTCAAAAGCTTGTTCTGCTTCTACATTGGTATGCTTCATGTCAACGAAAAAATCCATATTGACCTACAAGGGTGCATTATGTATTTCTTCCAATTCAGAATTAAGTTTTTCCTTTATATGTATAACATGTCGATGAGCTATCCAAATAAGTGATATTGCCTTGGTAGTCTCCATTTGTGCAATTTTTCCTTTTTGGAATTGTTATCGCAGAAATTGTAGCCCAACCCAAACCACAAGAGTGTGACAACTATGGGAGTAGCTTCCCATTGTCGCCTTAGATAGATATTGCCCTTGATTTAGTGATGAATAGTCACCACAAGGGGGGAATCTTGGTGACCCTAAGGGGATTGAAATGGAAAGTGAAGAGATGGTAGGTGTAATCCCTATGGGTCAGATTTGGAGATGGATAAAGGCTTGGAAATGAGGTCTTGTAGGTGAAGAATGGTTGCCAAATGTTGAGTACCTGCACCACATTGTTAGCCCTGCCCAGAACAAGACAATTGATCGAGATACAAGCCAAATAACCAATGAGACAAGCAAGGAAATATTTTTGTCCTAATTTGTAGCAGAACAAAGATATATACATCAGCAATGTAAAGTGTTAATAACTAAAAAAATAAACCATGCAAAACACCATATAATTATTGGGTAATCAAGTCCTAATCATATAGATAATATCTCAATATTGTAGCATAAGTTTTGATGTTAAAACAGGGCTGCTAAATAATGTTATCAACAATGTATTGAGACAGTCTTATGGTTGTAGCAAACAATTGCTATAACAACAATATCTAACCACTAACATCAGCAAACAATCCACCCAAAAGATAGCCAATGACAAATAGATTACTTATGGTAGCTTACAAGCAAATTTTAACAGTAGATTAGTGAGCAATGAAAGAGTTTAAGTGAGTTTTGTTGCAGCCCTAATGGTTGTAGCATTAAATTGATTACAACAATAGAGTTACAAGGCTAAGTTAGATGCCCTAGTGGCTCAATCAAGGTTATAGCATATATAATTGATTCCAACTTGAACAAAAGCAATATAAAAAACAATTCACATATTTCAATACTTTTGGGCATGGGGTTTCTTGACATAAAAGGGCTCAGATTATCTCATTTGTGGGTGAATTTGTAGAAGGTGTGTTTCCCTTCGTCCACGATGCATGATTTTTCCAAGCCCTTTTTCTATTTAATTTATTAGAGTGTTCCCAAGTTGAAGCTAAAGTGGGACTTCTACCTAAGCATGAAAAACATTGCCCACCTTAACACTACCTTGGTCACATTGTGCTTCCCCAAGTTGAAGATGATGTATGGAAGTTCTACCTAAACATGAAAAACGTTTCCCACACACGCTCTACCTTGGTTGGCATGTTCAATTAGTTATTATTTTATGGGTCCCTCATTTTTTTATGAGAAACATTTCATTGTTCTTGGGATCCCTTGGTGAGCATATAGAAGGTTTATGATTGGATTTTATCTTTTTCCAGCTACAAGCCTCTGGGCCTTTAGCCCCTTCTTCCCATGAAATGAGGTAGAGGGCCTTCTTGGTTCAATGTGGTGCGAAAACCTAAAAGATGTGGAAACAAAGTGAAAGAAGCATGGAAAGTGGAAAGTATGTGTGGGAGCAGTATGATGACTCATCAAGGAGACCCCCCAATAGAAACCATTTCCCTAAGGGTGACCACTTACTAGGAAAAAAATGTCAACCAACAAGGTGAAACAAGGGAAAGAGCATAATTTCCAACCGAACATTTTCAAAATCAAGAAATGACCCTTTGAAACTTATCAAAATGCTTTGTTTATTAAAATGATAGTTACCACAACATCAGACTCGTTACCTCATGGAGCAAGACATGTCGTCCTCTGTGAGCCAAACTAGTGATGGTGAATGGTGCAACCATCAATATCATGGTTATGAGTGGTGTGGTGTGGGGCTCTATCTGCTATTATGTCTCTCAGTACTCCATGTTTGCAACCCGAGGGCCTCGAGACATCAATTTCTTAGTTACCCCTAGAAATGAGGGGTAACATGTGGGTCCTACTTTGGGAAATGTGCTCATTGTAGAGTGCATGAGAACCGCAATATCTCCTGGACCTGTGCCTACACACACCGAAACAGACAAACATGTTTGGGCATCTAGGATGACACACTCATCCTTTGTTCATATAATCAAAATCTTAAAAATCGAAATTGACAACTAGTCTTAGAAAATAAAATTTTGCATTTTTTCAAAATTTCTAAACTAACATGTAACATGACGGAAGAAAATGATGTAAATCGACAAAGCAAAAATGCAAGTAGAGAAAAATGAAAAGTCATATATGACATGCAAACATAAGTGAATGCAACTAAACTATCATGAACAAGCAAATACAAATGTAAGGGAAAGCATATGACCTACCTACTCGCATGGGCCCTGAAGAATTTATGTTCCTTGAACATAGGGTCGGAGAAAAGACCCATCAACTGGAAATGGCATCTTTCTACCATCCATGGCTGACAAGTAGTAGCTTCCCTTCTCATACTTCTTCTTGATGATGTAAGGGCCAAGCCATAAAACAACATTCTTCTGATCATACTTGGGATTTCCCTTCCTCTTATCCCACATGAGTGCAAGGCTCCCTTCACTAAAATTAAAGTAAGGTATGTTCTCAATGTAAGGGTATGAAGGTGGTTATGCATTGACCATATCTTTAATGACTTTTTCACATTCTTTATCTCTTTTATCTTCTTCTTTCTTTAGTATCTTGATGGACCTCGACTCTTTTCCTTGGAATTTTGCAATTTTTTCTTTGTATTCATTTGTCCTTGGAAGTAGTGTATATATGTAGTTCTCTCACATAAAAGGCAGGTCCAGTGGATCACACTCAATGGTATCTAGAGCCTCATCAAAGTCATCCTCGCTATTGTAGTCAAGATCATTATGATCCAACACATGTTTCTTGTAAACCTCTCGGTTATAGAGAATCTTGAATGTACCATCTCCCATAGGAATGTGTGCATGAGTAAGGTCCATGATAAGAAATCCACCAAGTGTGGTAGCCCAACTTATCAATAAGAGCATGCCCCAAGCATCTGGAACATCAATCACCACTATGTTCACGAGGAGGCCAATGTGAAGGAAATCTTCCAAGTAGACCTCCACGTCTTCTATGAGAGCATAAACTTTCAACTTCTTAGAATCAATGCCACGGACATTTCCATATGAGTGAGTTGTTTTCAAGCCAAGTTGACCTTCAAAGACATCACATTTGTTGAGCCCCAAAATATAGCATACAATTGTTCAAACATAGACCATTCACACCCAAAGAGATATAAAAGGGAGGGTTTGCATCCCTTTGTCTTCCATAGTACATGGTATTCAGGATCATCGAAGGGTACTATGCTTCAACTGGTACCTTCAACATCTTCAACACTTCTCTCCTCATAGAAGGAATCTTGCACATCTCCAGCACAAGAAATAACATATTCATCTTTCCAATCATGGTTGGGACATCTATGTTCAATTGGATCTCTTCATATGCATGTGTTGGTCTTGGAAGCAAGTCACAAGCTGGAAGTGGGAGAGGTGGGGCGACCTTCTCTACTGGTTGAGGTAGAGATTCCTTTCTTGGCTGATATGGAGCTTGCTTCTTTGGTGGTAGATGAACCAGAGCTTGTGGCAGAGGGACAACAGTTTTATTCCTTCTTGCATATGTTAATATTTCCTTCCTCTTCAATTCTTTCCTCTGATTTTCGATCAACTAATTAAGAACTTTGATTTGGCCTTCTCTAGCTCCCCTCTTCCTAACTTCATCAAGTCGTTCATGTGTAATGTCCACATACTCATCATCCTGGAAAATGCAAATTGTGTCTATGAAGTTCTTATTTACAAGGGAGTCCTCCTCTTGTCTAGTACATTCATCTTCTCGATGGGGTTCTTGACAAAGAGAACACCATGGTGATTCCTCCAAATTGACCATCCCAACATGGTTCATAGTATTGGGAGCCTTTGCCTCTTGTTGGGTTTTTTCCTTCCAACCTATAACATTCCTCTGTTGTCTAACAAATGGAGGCCTCAGAGCAGATTGATTTCTTTCCATACTTGTCAATCGGTTCATAACTTGATTCTAAGTTTGGACGAACTGAGCATTCATTTGATCAAGCTTCTAAGCTAGGAGAGTTATTGGATCTGGCGCATTATTTGTTGGCATCTTTATCTTTTCTTCCGTTCTCGTGCGAGGATACTGAAATGGCTCAATCTTGGAGTAAAGAATATTCTCTTCGATTGTTGCACTATATTCTTTGGATTTTACCAAAGTGTTGGGTTTCTTATCCCTTAGGATGAAACCAAATTTCCCTTCAAAGGAATTCACATAGAGGAGACAGACAACTACTTCATACGGGCACAAATCCTCTCGGGATTTGGTTATATAGTTTATAAAATCTGGTGTCAAATTCACTCATTGTCTTGTTCTCCTTCTTCTTAATCTGGTTGAACTAAGTCATTAGCATTCTGCTATCCTTCCTTGTTTCCCATCTTCTTTTGAACAACTTAGCAAAATCTTCATATGATGCTAGGTGATTGTTAGGAAAGCCTTTGAACCACCTTTGGGCATCTTCAGTAAGAGATGTAGTTAGTAGTATCATTGCCACATCTTCATGTTCCACTCTTTCATTTTCCATGTCTCGACCAATTGCATAGAGGTGTTCCTAATCTGTGACCACATTGTTTCCTGAAAACTTTGGCAACCATATTTTGGTTTCTTTAGGCATAGCATTGGGATGTCTAGGGATGGTAGCCAAGTTCAAGGGCTTGTAAAGGTCTTTTTCCCAAGGATGATCCATTGGGGAAAAGGGAAGGTTGTTGTTGAAAAGTTTTTTGACAATGGGGGAGTTAAAACGAGGATTTCTTCGATAAACCTTGGAAGGCTTGAATCTTCCAGGGGGAAGGGCCTTTTGGAAAGACAGATTATGGGGTCGTTGAGTAGCCAGATGAGATTTATGAGTAGCTCATCAAGAAAAGGAAAGGGAATTTTCCTCAAGTGGAGTCGTCAGGCAAGCTAGGGGTAAAGGATTTGGGATCAAAGCTTGTCAAAGTGTCGTTAGGGAATGAAAGAAGATTCAAAATCCTCCCCGACAACAATGCCAAAATGTTATCGCACAAATTGTAGGTTGGGGAAATCCCAACCCAAACCACAAGAGTGTGACAACTATGGGAGTATCTACCCATTGTTACCTTAGATAGATACTCCCCTTACTTTAGTGATGAATAGTCACCACAAGGGGGGAATCCTAGTGACCCTAGGGGGATCAAGATGAAAAGTGAAGAGATGGTAGGTGAAACCCCTATAGGTCAGACTTGGAGATGGATAAAGGCTTGGAAATGAGGTCTTGTAGATGAAGAATGGTTGCCAAATGTTGAGTACCTGCACCACAATGTTATCCCTACTTAAACTCACTTAAACTCTTTCATTGCTCACTAATCTTCTGTTAAAATTTGTTTGTAAGCTACCATAATTAATCTACTTGTCATTGGCTATCTTTTGGGTGGATTGTTTGTTGATTTTAGTGGTTAGATATTGTTGTTGTAGGAATTGTTTGCTACAGCCATAAGGATGCCTCAATACATTGTTGATAACATCATTTAGCAGCCCTATTTTACCATAAAAACTTGTGCTACAATATTGGGATATTATCTATATGATTAGGACTCGATTACCCAATAATTATATGGTGTTTTGCATGGTTTATTTTTGCAGCTATTAACACTTTACATTGTTGATATATATATATAT
>CBVK0100005529.1:0-15393 GCA_900067695.1 Picea abies | reverse complement strand
CTCTTCCGATCTCACATAATGCATTAGTCAAAATATTATTAAAAGTAGATATTATAACATACATTGGTCAAAATGGTTAGCAAAACTTTTTTAATTAAAATGTGAAGACCCAAAATATTTTCATTTTTCTATTTAATTTGGAAACTCAAAATTTAAAGGATATGAGTAACTATGCTCCTCAAACTTTATCATGAAACTATATCAATTACCTAAATTTTTATTGGAATTTCTACATATAACTTTACTTTAAATACTATATTTTTTTAATAATTTTTATCTTACTTTAAAAACTATATTTTTTTAATAATTTTTATTTTAAACATAGAGGAGATCATTATTATAAAAAATCAAAAAATCAATAATTATTTGAATATCAAATTTTGTAATTAAATTTTTTTATTACTTATAATTATGTCAATATCAAATTTTATATTCAAAGGTTTTGGCTCGCTACATACATGACATTACTCTAAATAAAATTATATTGTAAGACAATATGAATACAAAAAATTGAGATAACTTCATGTATGCTTATGAAGTAAATTTATTATTCATCCATTTCCCATTTCAATTATATCATTTGAGTGGCTTATTATTGGCCATGTTTTCTACCATGATGCCTTTGGAAAGCTTTTGTACACAAAATTATAATGGAAGCAATTTACTAACATTTGCAATAAATAGAGAGCATATGTATCACAACATATTCACAAATTTTTTCATTAAAATTGAATAAAACTTAATATTTGAATTAATACTATAAATAATAATGAATTACTTAATTAAGGTAACATTTTTTTACTTCAAACTTACAATTATGGTTTTTCTCTTCTCCATCTCATATCAATAATAGAGCAATATCCCCTAAGTGAAGGGAATAATGGAAAATATATCCATCACACCACAATGTCAATCATCCCCTAATTCAGAGACCATCCTCGATATTTTATACTACTAGAGAAAATGGATCAAATTATCTTATGGAAAGGAGGGTTAACAAAATCTTGACCATTGATTAATGTGACTTGATTATTGTTGTAAATATAAGACAAACACAAACACATTACATAAATATGGTACACACCATCTGGTGTTCCACATTCATTTCCATAGTAGGTCCTTCAAAGAGCCATGTTATAACGTTCCCAGTCACCCACAAGCCGGACCACACTACCTCAGAAACACACGGTCTCAAGCTCTGTTATAGATAATTAAAATTGTCCATGCCCAAACATAGACCTACTGGGCTATGGCAGATAGATCTCTTTGCAGAATAAATCACATATAAACTTAACAGAAATAAACAGATATAACATGAAAGGATACATGAAAAAAAACACATGATATTATTATAAGAATCACATACATGCACTAAAATAAATCATTAACCATTAAGCACATAAATGATACTTATCTCTTAATTGTAGTGCATCGATTGCGTGGAGACCTTCCACGAAACTCCCAGCCTTAGACCACGCTGCTCATCACTCTCAGCAGTGGGTCACCCCCGAGCTAGGACTAAACTCCATCGAGCAAGGGATTCCTAGGCTAGGCAAGGACAATAGGAAGTTGAAACAATCTACAGGAAGGATTTCTTCCAAGGAGCCACTTATGCCCACCGCTCATAGACTCTCATTCCCCACATGCCTTTCTCACCCCAAGAGTATAAACCTTCATTGTCACACAGTCCATCAACTACTCCACCTCCCTTCCAGGGCTTCAGAAACATGTCAAACAAGAATTCTCAGAGTTCTGTAGCTGCTACTTGACTTCCTCCAAGAGAACTCACTTCCTCAACAAAATCTCTCACCTGGAGAGTGTTTCTCATAGGCCTCACAACCTTCTTCTTCAATCCTCGAGCCTGACAACCCTCTTCTTCAATCCATCTCCCCAACACACAGGCAAGGGTGATGGCAACAAAAAAAACTAGATGTGGGGAATGGTAATGGCAGAATGAAACACAGGCAACTTGCAAGGTACATGTTCAACAAAGACATCAGTATGGGCTTGTTGCAAAGGTTTAGGATGGTCGAGGGTTTGACAATGGCATTCCAGGTTTTATTGTTTGTCTTCTCGCTGCATGCGTGAGTGGAAGGAATGGAAAAAGGATCCTCGAAACATTCAAAATATCCACATATATTTTCATGTTCATGAGATGACACATGGCACTCATGAAGCACTTTCCTCTCCATTTGGAAGTCATTCCCCCCCAAAGAAACTTAGGATAAATTCATATCCTCCTCACAACATTTAGAATAATAATATATATTATTCTCTGATATTTAAGCTCTTAAGCTTAGCCCCTTTTTCTATCCTCTCAGCCCCCTCTCTTACCCAGTCTAATGGATCCTAATCCCCCATACTCTTTCATCGTGGTCGGTCTAGATGTAGTGATGCTTTTATATTAATGATTTTAAATATTTACATATACAAAACAGGCTCCTTGCCTTAGCATCCTAGGCTCTCTGGTCCAACTATCACATAAACCTCCTAGATTATCATTACTTGTCTCACCAGCCTATGAAACATGTTTACAATTCATTATTTAAAATTTATGGCTCAACCTTGGGGTATTACACATGTGGTAGCCATCTTCATATCAATATGTGTCTCTTGCTTCATCCCTGCATATTCGTTCATGAGATGTAGAGGGACCGATTCAAGTACAAGGGAATTAAAACAAAAATACATCTAAATCGAGGAAGCCAATTCACATTACAAACAAGATAGAAAATGAAAGGAAGAACTTAATTTGTTAGTATTTTGATTGGTCTGTATGATCACCTATCATCTTGGGAGACCCTTGCATTACACGTACTTTATAAATAAGCAAAGATATTTATTTTCACATAATTGGTGATGAATCTCTTGTCAATGGACACAAGTTCATTTTTTGATATCCATGTCACATGTTCAATATATTTACCTTTCCAATGAACTAAATACTCCTTATATCTAGTTTTCCTTTTCCTCTTGTAAATCTCTTATTAAGAATATATTCAACTTCATCGAGTTCCTTTTTGGAATTTGTGCTTTTCAATATGTAACTTGCTTGGTTTTCATCTCCAACCCCTCCACGATATTTGTTGGAAGTGTTGTATTCTTTACAAGTATACATTGTGCACCCCAACAAGTTTTCTTGTGTATGTGGTGTATTTATAGGTTTTGGTTGGTTTTAGTGCATAGTTTTGTACCCATTGTAATATAATATTACTTGGTGGATGATGGTTGAATAATTTTGCAAAATGTTTAAATATATTGTATTGTAAATTGTGTTTGTTAATATAATGAGAAAGTGTTGTGGCTATGAATTTGTTGGTTTTCCTGGTTAAGGGTTTCTAGGATAAATCTATGTATATTGTGTATATGTGTTAATGTTTATTTTATTTTATTTAAAGATTATGTTAGCAATGTATTTCTTAATTAGGTTTATCAAAGTCCTTATTTAGTATCAAAGACAAGCTATGAGATTTACAAGATGCTTTTGTTGCTAAGTTTAAGCTTATTATTTGAAGATAAAGGATATCATGGATTGGCAACAAATCTGTTCTTGGGTAGAGCTCTATTCAGGTGAATTGTGAATTAACTTTTAAGGAAAATGGAGAGTAATTTACAAATAGAGATAGAATAATTTAACTTAAAACAGGTTGACTTAAAAAATCTTAAGATGGAAGATGTTCTTATGAATAGATATTAGTGGATTGTCATGTCTAGAAACAAAGCCATACGCATGAAAAATAAAAATTAAAAAAATATGGATAAGAGGGAAAAGAGTACTATCTTACTATTCCCTTCTTACAAATAGATATCATTAAACATATTATAAACCATACCAATATTGTTTATATTATTATTATAGAACAATATAATTTTGCAAGAGAATCAACCATAAATTAATCATCAAGTGAAATATTTTTAATGATAATATATAATAAGTAATATTAATATGACAGTATGCATGTGGTGTCAATTAGTAGTAAAAACACATTATTGTGTCTAGTGTATATGATAGGCATATATTAAGTGCATTAATGATGTTTTTACTATAGAATGTGGATCCTTCAAAGATCCATGTGAAACCGATTCTCAAAGTGATCCATGACTATTGCTTCATTCTTATGTATTTGTTCATGTGATATAGGGGGACCAACTGAAGTATGAGAGAATTGAAGTATGAGAGAATTAAAGAAGAAGAAATCTAAACTTGGAAAATCAATCCACAATGCAAAGAAATTGGAAAATGCAAAGAAATTGGAAATTGAAAAGAAGAATTTAATTTGTTAATATTTTGGCTATTGTGCAAGATCACCCATGAACTAGTGGGTCTCTCACATTTGTTTTCCTTTGTAAATAAAAGGTGATAATTCTATTCATAGAATTGGTGATGAATCTCTTGTTAATGGCTACCTAAGTTGACTATGTTTGTTTTTTTAAATCCATGGAAAATACTCAATATACTTACCTTTCCAGTGAAAAAAATACTCCTTCTACCCTATTCTCCATTTCCTCTTGCAAAATATCTCATTAAGAACCTTGATAACTTCATCAATATTTTTTTGGATGTGTTATATTCATTTCAAGTATAAACTATGCATTTGATACGTTTATGTGGGGCCTATAATGTATTCATGAGTTTTGGGTGGTTTGATCACATAGTTTGATATCATTTATAATATAATACATCTTGGTGGATTAGGGAAGACTGATGCTACATAATGTATTATATATTGTATTGTAAATTAATTTTATTAATATAATGAGAAAGAAGTGTAGATTTGAGTTTGTTGGTTTTTCCAATTAAAGGTTGTTTTTTTTTTTTTTTTTTTATTTTTTAAAGGTTGTTTTTTTTTTTTTTTTTTTAATCATTTTTTTTGTTTATTAGGTTGATAAAACTCTTTATTTGATATGAAAACCAATTTATTAGATTTATGGGGTTTCTTTTTCTACTAGGGTTTAGCTCATTATTTGAAAAACAATGGTATCTAAGGTTGGAAATAAACATATTCTAAAGTGGGAGCAAGTGAATATTGTGTGAAGGAAAATGAAAAGTAGTTGAAGAATAGATATATAAAAGTTTAATGGTAAAAGATGTGTGTTATGGGGGCTTAATATTGAATATCTTCTTGTGGATAGAAATTAGTGGGTTTTTGTGTCTAGAAACAAACCTGCGAATATACAAAATGATGACTGGGAAAATATGGATAGGAAGGGAAATAGTACTATATGGTTATGCATTTCTTGTGGATAGAGATGAGTGTATTGTTATGCAAATATATAATAAAAAATATCAATATTTGTTTTATTTTTATTATTATATATTAATATAATTATACATGTGAGTTAATTATCAAGAGAAATAGTTTTTAATAATAATGTATAATAAGTAATATTAATATGACCCTATGCAAAGGTTGGTTAAAAGAACAAGCATATTAATATGTTTAGTGTATTTTAATAGGTGTATATTGTGACATCCCCAAAAATAAATTATTTTTGAATTTGAAATTTCTTAGGAAATGACATCCCCAAAAATAAATTATTTTTGAATTTGAAATTTCTTAGGAAAAATTATTTTGTTTTTGGCAAATTTGAATTTGGAAATTTTTTGTCATTTATGGAAATTATGAATTTCGAAATTTGGTTAATTGTAATTAATGGTTATGACAGTTGGGCATAGATATGATCTGACTCAACTAACTACTTGAATTTGACACTTGTATGAAACAAAATATTTTATATTTATTGTAGGAGGACAAATGGAGCAACCACGTTAAAAATCAGTTGACCATGACTCCATGAGTGGGGAACATGTTGGAACTACCTCAGGGCTAATTATTACAAGTGGAAAATCAAGAATTTGGCCATTGATAGCCCTTGAAAATCAGGGGTTTGGAAAGCTGCGAAAATTCCCAAGTGGGAAAAGACCTAGACATTTTTGGTTTTTGATATATAACATATGTGAGGAGGCAACATGTTGCCTAGTATGTTGGGAAATGATACTATGGATACTAGTGTGAGGCAAGGAGAAGATTTCTGAGGTTGAACAATATTGTTGATGCGGAGTTCCAAGTTAGCCCTCATGGATTCATGGTCGGGCTAAGGGGTGAACAAGACAAGTGACTGGGTTGCCCTGTCTACGGTTGGGAGGAACGTGGTTGTTCCCTTTGTCTTTCAGCGTATTATTTTAGATATGTTATTATGTCCCTTCTCTAAATGAATGTTATATAGTTGGATATCTGATAGAATGCATTTGTAAATTCTAGTTAGGGGTATTGTTATGGATAAAATCTGGTTGATTGTTGTTGAACTCAATATCTAATAAAAAAGAAACTTCTAGATTAATTCTGGATGAATGTTGTTTTCATTTGGGTATACTAGCTGAAAAGATATGTTGGTTATGTAGATTTGATTCCTGATATGATGAGATAAAAACTATAGAATAAGCCTCACCTTATAATCATATTTACTGAGAAAGCTAGCTACAAGCGAAATGTGAATGAGATCGGATCACATAGATATATATAAGTCTTCTTATGCGCATGTAGGTAACTTTATACAGAACCATGGTAATAAGTGGGAATTCATTCATGTATCTATTAAGCTAGAATTCGAATAAAGGTTATGTATGATGGAAATTTAAAATTTGTATATACATATATATAGAAATATAAATTCATAATTGCATATATATATATATATATATATATATATATATATTAATTACAGTTGGAAATAGAACAATATGCATTTTATTAACAACACAATTATGTAGACTTATCCCACACAGTTCAGATGCTAATTACATGAGAACTATTGATTTCATAATTTCCTATTCCCTTTACGAATTTACCATTTGATCAAGTTTGCACAGAATTTGGGTACTTATCAACATTCTCGTATGTTCTGGTATAAGATGATGTAGAAATAAAAGGTTTCGTAAGGGACTAATAATTCAGAGACGTATAAGTTGTGTAAGCATATAAATAAGGTTGTAAATTTTACAACTACAGGAATAACCAGAGTAAGATGGACCAAATTTAGTATGTAACACCATATTTAATTCTGAGAATAAATGTGGAGAAAATTTCAGTACATGAATACATCTTAATGCCAAATACAAAGTCTTGAATACGAATATATCCGACATATAGAAATAATTACATTGAAGTGGTAAATATAGCAATAGTGCCACAGTAAGGGATTTGACCCTTTAAGTCCCCTTAAGAAGAAGGAATTGTAGAAATAACCAGACGGGTAGGAAATTGATACTTTTCTTCCCACAACAACCATATACTAGAACTAATTTATCCCATTCGATAGACTTGAGATACTAATTTTGTGGAAGAGAATGGTAACAGGAACCCAAATACCTCTTGCTTAAAGCAACATCCTGGATTCCAAGAATAAAGAAGGCGTCCAAGTCATGTAGAAAAACCGAGAAGATTTTATTAACAACTATTAACAAAATAAAATAACTGTAAGGAAAAAAAAAGTATTACATAAGTGAACTTTCAGACTATGCTTAGTTGATGGACGTCAGAAGTAGACTATGTCCCTCCTCCTCGTATCCATGGAAAAGGCGTCGCAAAATCGAAAGGGTGGAGAGGGTTAAGAGCCGCCTGATGGGTACCTCACAGTTAGATAGAGGCCCCATCTTTAGATTGTAGCAAACAACATAGAATCTTTCGTGCTTCAGAGAAATGGCGAATAATCATATGCTAAATAAGAGCAACTAATAATTACTATTCTTTATTAAAACATGACACATAAGGTCACCCCTCTTTACCACAAAGCAAGGAGTTCTAACTAATTTCTTTACTTCGATCTGAAAACAAAACAAAATGAAGTTCACAGATAGAATCTTGATCACTAAAGAGATCCTTCCCTTGGAAACACTTTGAATGATAACATAACAGGATTAGACACCCGAGGTTTTTGGGTCATGGGTGAGGGTAATCTCCTCGGCCGACCCCGAGAGCTTCGGTGTGAGGGTATACAACAAAATACAAGAGTTTGTAACCATACATTTGTATATTCATTCACATCATAGAAAAATAACAGTAATAATATTATACCGTTGACACTCTACTTTAGATAGAGGGTACACTCGGTGGTTGCAGCAAATACTGTTACAAAGAAGACGCCCTATAACCTTTCCCAACAAACAAGAAATCCGAGTAAGTATCAGAGAGATCCACCTCGAGGAACTCAAGGAGATCGAACCCCTACAAGGATATACGGTTTCGTTCTATGTAATTGTGACTACAAATGTAACTAAAGGAAAGACTCCCAGTCTTGGAGTGGCATAAGGTAAGCAACCTTCCTATGGTCATGGAGTCCAGAATACCTACGAAAGGTAACCCAAAAGGGACGCATGTAATATATAGTCAATATAAAAGCTAAATTATGTAACGCCGAAGCAGCTTTAACGACAAAGGGTTTCAAGTAAGAACTACAATCCTTACTCAAAAATTTATTAAAATACAGAGGGCCCCAGAACTATCAACCATAATTTCTTATCTTGATTAAAGTGGATTCCAATGGTAGTGGTCCGTCAAACGTGTTCCCACTAGAATGATTCACCATTATAACCACTAGAGATACACCGAGAAAGGATTGATAACTAGAGTAGATTCCTTGAACATAGTTGTAGGAACACACATAGAGCCAATATAAAAAATTGAATAGTAGTCTTTGGGTAACAGTCAGCTAGTCTAAATGTTGATTAATGAGGGTCGGTACCTGAGTGTTGTGGTTAGGGCAAGGTGGAGAATTTTCAGTGGGGCACTTTAAAACACGCGATAATGCCAAAGGAATGCATTCATAATACCTTAATTATCTTGGAGAGAGGCCATTACTCCACTACGATCATATCCAAGATAACCTGCCTCATATCCACAGAGTAATCATGATGACAGAGAGTCCAAAATTTCATTTTAATCCTTACCTTTAGTTTTGGTTAGGGTTTACTTACGGTCATCGAATCGGTTAAGGAAAGGAAACCATATGCCAAAGTTGGTCGGGATGAGAACGACTGTTAGGTATAATTAATTAACAAATATAACTAATCTTTAGAAACTGCCTTATAGATCATAACACTTGCATGAGAAGGTTGTCACACAAATATAAATTCATTTATTCAATGTCTGTCTCCACTTCTGAGGAAATTGATCTATCACCTCAGAATTTAAAGCTGATCATACATGGATACCCATAGTATGCATTACTTGTGTGATCGAGAATATAAGTTATGGTGGCATACCTTTGTACATAAATAGTTTGGTGAGGTCGGAATATTAGACTATATTATGGCAACACACACACACACACACACACACACACACATAAATGGTTTTGTGGAGGCCGAAAGTATAGTCTATATGAAGGGTAAATACGAACACCTAAATAATTTGCAAATAGATCTTTGTGATGAATTCAAAGTCATCCACCCCCTTGTGGTGATGTTTAGGTAAAGTCCATTAATTCACTTTACTAAGTAACAAGGAAGGTTTAATAGGGTTACCATGAAGTAATTAAGTTTAATGTCCTTAAAAGAAAAAGAAGACTTTTTTTTTTATGGTATTTTAGGGAAACATTACATATGGTATCAGAGCCAGGTTACAACACTTGGACCTTGAAGAGGGCCACATTTTTCACTTGTCGTTTAGTTATGTTTATGTGTATCTAATAAACCTTTGTTGTTACAAACATAAAACCCTTTTTGTTTTATGTTAATCATGGCAGTGCAGGACGACGGAGAAATCAAACTCGATGGAAATCCTGAACAAGGACCTCCTGAAGATTGGAGGAAGAACAATGACAGAATTTCACCTACTGAGGTTCTAGAAACTATAAGAGGTCTCATTGTTGAACTGCAAGACTTCAAAGAGGACAATGAGAGGCTGAAGGAAGCACAACAGGAACAACAAGAAATAAATGAAGTCCTACTATGAAGTATAGTGATAAAGAAAATCCCAAAGGAAGAGAACCAGGAGGAAGAAGTCAGTAAAAGAACATCTAAGAATTATGGTCCTAAAGTAGAAAAAGGGGACAGTTCATCTAAAGGAACACCTTCAATTGAAGATAAAACAAAACTGGACAGAAAGAGGAAACAGGTAGATCACCTTGAAGGAGAATTTAAAAAAATCAAACCCGCTACCTTTGATGGAGAATCTAGAACAAGAGAAGAAGTGGAGGCATGGTTTTTGGACATCAAGAAGTATTTCTAGATCTACAACTATTCCAGCAACATGAAAGTCAGAATGATTATTTATAACTTGAAAGGAAAAGCCAACATTTGGTGGCAAGATCTGAAATTGGCCAAGGGTCTAAAAGAGAAACATATGGAATGGGAAGACTTTAAAAAATATTTCAAGAAACCTTACCTATATGAAAGATACCATGAAAGGAAAACCAAATAATTTTATGAGCTATGACTTGGTCAGATGACCATGGAGGATCTGATAAACAAATTTCTGGAATTACTAAGGTCCATACCTTATATGCGGGAGGACAAGGTAAAAATTCAATGGTTCCTAAGTTGTTTACCATAGTATTACAAGGACAGAATCAAGTTTGATAACCCCAAGTCCTTTAGTGAAGTATTCAGGAAATCTTGAATTTGTTACGACTAATACAAATAGAGGACATAATTTCCCAAATCTTGGAAGGACAAGAAACAAGACCGAATGAACCAGCAGAATAAGGGATACCAGCTAGCTCCTTATCAGAATGTAGTAAAGATCTTTCCCAGAAAATAATTTCACTCCAACAATCCAAATACACAAGGCAGCGGTAAATCGGTAAATCTCGGAACAAAGAAGTTTGGGGACAACCCCAACAAACCACTAAAGTGCTGGGAATGTGGAGAACCTCATCTAAAGAGGAACTGTCCACATTTAAATTCAACAAGCATAACTGTTGTTCATAATTTGTAGGAAGCCTCAACGGTGGGTGATGTGGGCAGAAGCTTACATCGGATAAATGGAGCCGTGGACGATCAACAAGATGACCACCAGTCCTCTGTTGTGGAAATCGAAGGTAAAATCAATAACACTTGAATTTATGTTTTAATCGATCATGTAGCTACGTTAAGTTATATCACTCCTGGTGTAGTAGAGTCAAATAAACTTAAAAAAATAAGACACTCAAAATCATGGTTGGTACAACTAGCAACATGAACTAAAAGGAAAGTGGTTGACTTTATTTATGATTTTGAGTTCAATTTAGATGGTCAAAACATAAGGACAAATCTGAACATCTTACCAATAGGATCTTATGATGTAATTATTGGCATGGATTGGTTAGAAAGGCATAAAGCAGTGCTAGATTGTTATGCAAAGACACTTAAGTATTCAAATGAAAATGACACTACTAGAACAACCCAAGGTATACAAAAACCAATATCATTTAGACAAGTTTCAGTAATGCAATTCAAGAAATGCATGAGAAAGGGGTTTCAAGTTTATACAATCCAAGTAACAAACCTATTAGAGAAAGAGGTTAAACCAAACATGGAAGACTTTGTTGTTTTATGTGATTTCAGAGATGTATTTGTTGATGAAATACCTAAACTACCCCCTAGGAGGGAGATAGGATTTTCTATAGACCTGTTACCTGCTTCAACCCCTAGCTCTAAAGCACCCTACCGAATGAGTTTACCAGAATTGACCGAATTAAAAATTCAACTACAAGAATTATTGGACAAAGAGTATATCAGACTAAGTGTGTCACCATGGGGAGCACTAGTCCTCTTTGTGAAAAAGAAAGATGGTACTCTAAGACTATGTATCGACTATAGACAATTGAATAAAATGACTATTAAGAACAAGTACCCCTTACCTAGGATAAATGATTTGTTCGATCAAGTAGGTGGGGCAAATATCTTTTCAAAGTTGGATTTACGGTCTGGATATCACGAAGTTAGGATAAAAGATGAGGACATTAGCAAAACAACTTTTTGAACAAGATATAGACATTACGAATTTGTAGTTACACCTTTTGGACTTACTAATGCACTAGCCATGTTTATGTGTCTAATGAACAATATTTTCAGTCAATACTTAGACAAGTTCATACTAGTATTTATCGATGATATTCTGGTTTATTCTAAAACAAAAGAAGAGCATGAAGAACACTTAAGAATAGTTTTGTAAACTTTGAGGAAGCACAAACTATACGCCAAATTCGATAAGTGTGATTTTTATCAAAAGAAAATATAGTACCTAGGACATGTAATTTATGTAGAAGGTATTGCAATCGACCCTGAGAAAATAAGAGCCATCATAGAATGGCCGGTACCTAATTATGTAGCAGATATCCGATCATTCATGGGAATCACTAGATATTATCGCAAATTTATAGAGGGGTTTTCCAAAATAGCCTACCCTATCACATCATTACAAAAGAAAGGGACCAAGTTTAACTGGTCACGGAAGTGTCAAGAAAGTTTTAACAAGTTGAAGGAATTATTGACAACCACACCCATTTTAAAGGTAGCAGACCCAAATAAAGACTTTACTGTCTGTGTTTATGCGAGTAAAGAAGGGCTAGGTGGTGTCCTAACCCAAGAAGGTCACGCTATTTGTTATGAATCCCATAAATTAAAGGAACATGATTGAAACTACATCACTCATGACTTAGAATTGGCAGCAGTGATACACGCCTTAAAAATGTGGTGACACTACATTATGGGCATAAATTTTATATTATTGACGGATAATAGTGGTGTGAAATATTTGTTTAGCCAGCCAGAGCTTAATGCAAAGCAAGCAAGGTGGCTAGCTTTCTTGAGCGAATTTGACTTTGAGGTAAGACATATCAAGGGTAAGGAAAATAAGGTATCATATGCTTTAAGCAGAAGAGTCCATGAGTTATTTGAGATAAATGTCAGTAGGGCAGAAAGTGATCTGCAATAGAGAATAAGGATTGCAGGTATTAACAATGAAAATTACACTAAGATAATAGCAGAATTGCAAAACACTGCAACAAACTTAGACAAACCAGATCTGGGTATCGATAAAAATGGCCTATTACGATTTAAAAACAAAATTTACATACCAGATTCGACAGAGTTAAAGATAACAATTTTGGATGAAGTGCATAAGAAACCATATTATGGTCATCCAGGATACCAGAAAACGATAACAACACTTAGAAAACTATTTTATTGGCCTAATATGAAGGGAGAAACAACAGAATACTTGGCTAGGTGCCAAGATTGTTAGCAGGTTAAGGCCGAACACCAACATCCAACCAGCCTATTACAACCATTACCAGTACCAAAATGGAAATGGGAGACCATATCGCTGGACTTTATCACAGGTTTGCCTAAAACTCAGAAATATAATGATTCTAGTATGGTTGTAATCGATAAACTCAGTAAGTCTGCAGACTTTATTCCTGTAAAGTCTACTTTTAAAGCTATAAACATTGTTGAAATATTTATGAAAGAAATTTTTAGACTGCATGGTATTCCTAAAATGGTGATTTTGGATAGAGATGTAAAATTCACATCTGCCTTTTGGAAAGAATTGTTTGTAGGGATAAATACTAATTTGAATTTCAGTACGAGTTATCATCCACAAACGGATGGATAGACTAAAAGAATGAACCAAATTGTAGAGGATATGCTTCGCATGTACTTAAGAACAAAACCAAACAAGCGGGAAGACTACCTGCACTTGGTAGAATTTGCATATAACAATGGGTACCAAACTTCGGCTAGGTTAATCCATTTCGAGGTACTGTAAGACAGAAAGTGTACGACTGCAATTAGCTGGGATAACCTGGTTGACAGACTCATGGTTGGACCATAGATGCTCCAAGAAATGGAGAATATGGTAAGAAAGGTACAATAAAATTTAAAAGAGGCACAGGACAGGCAGAAGAGCTATGCAGACCAGAAAATAAGACACTTGGAATTTCAAGTGGGAGACCATGTTTATTTGAAGGTCAAAGCCCAGAAAAGTTCGTTGAAGTTAGGAAATTGTGCCAAGATGGCACCTAGGTTTTATGGGCCCTTTGAGATACTAGCTCGAATTGGACCCGTAGCATACCAACTTGCACTTCCATCTAATCTAAAAATTCATAACATATTTCATGTTTCTTTGTTGAAAAAGTATGTTCATAACCCTACTCACATGATCGATTGGAACTTGGTGCAGGTAGAACCAAAAGGAGAGTTCTAGGCGGAACCCCTGCGCATTCTAGACTGGAGAGAAATAACGCTTTGAAATAGAGTCATCGCTCAGGTAAAGATGCAATGGAAGCACTTTAGTCCTGAGGAGGCCACTTGAGAGTTGGAGGGAGATTTACAAAAATTTCATCCAATCCTGTTCCAAGAAAGGAACGAACACTGAGGACAATGTTTTATTGAAGGGGGAAAGGATATGACATCCCCAAAAATAAATTATTTTTGAATTTGAAATTTCTTAGGAAAAATTATTCTGTTTTTGGCAAATTCGAATTTGGAAAATTTTTGTCATTTATGGAAATTCCAAATTTCAAAATTTATTTAATTGTAATTAATGGTTATGATTGTTGGGAAGAGATCTGATCTGACTCAACTAACTACTTGAGTTTGACACTTATATGAAACAAAATATTTTATATTTATTGCAGGAGGACAAATGGAACAACCATGTTAAAAATCAGTTGACCATGACTCCATGAGTGGGGAACATGTTGGAACTACCTCAGGGTTGATTGTTACAAGTGGAAAATCCAGAATTTGGCCATTGGCAGCCCCTGAAAATCAGGGATTTGGAAAGCTACGAAAATTCCCAAGAGGGAAAAGACCTAGGCATTTTTGGTTTTTGGTATATAGCATATGTGAGGAGGCAGGACGCTGCCTAGTATGTTGGGGAAGGATACTATGGATTGCTTGTTGTGATGAACACTACTTGCTGAGTGTGAGGCAAGGAGAATATTTCTGAGGTTGAACGATATCGCTAAGGAGGAGTTACAATTTAGCGCTCATGGATTCATGGTCAGGCTAGGGGGTGAACAGGACAAGTGACTGGGTTGCCCTGTTCTACAGTTGGGAGGAATGTGGTTATTCCCTTTGTCTTTCAACATATTATTTTAGATATGTTATTTTGTCCCTTCTCTGGATGAATGCTATATATTTGGATATCTGATAGACTGCATCTGTAAATTCTGGTTAGGGGTATTGCTATGGATAAAATCTGGTTGATTGTTGCTGAACTCAATATCTGATCAAAAATAAACTTCTAGATTAATTATGGGTGAATGTTGTTCTCATTTGGGTATACTAGCTGAAAAGATATGTTGGTTCTGTAGATTTGATTCTTGATATGATGAGATAAAAACTATAGAATAAGTGTTAGGATATTTAGACACTTAGGAGTTAGTTAAGATCTACTTGGTCTA